>ML832785.1:0-34781 GCA_009831015.1 Picea engelmannii
CAATAAATACTTGTTAGAATGTATTGGGCGATTCAAAATGTGTACTCCTTAGCTATACCTTTTTGACGAGGTATCAAGCGCCCCAAACGAAGATCGTATGCAAAATTTACACCCCAGGGAAGTTGATGTATCAACTACCCCCATCATGGCCCACAAACCTTTTGGCATTTCATCTTCTATGGTTAGGGTTTTGGATGTTTAGGGTTTTCTCATTTATGCTTTATGTTAAAAAGGCCTTGGGAGATTCATTGTAAGCATCTTATCGCGAATGCGCGTAGCCATCACATCTCTTCTCAGAGATAAGCTACCACTATTCTAGCGAGTTCAATTCACGCTATACTTTCTTTTACAGTCTCTGCATATTTCAGTGTTTAATAGAAATTGAGTATTTTTGTATCTCTATGTTTCTATCTTATTTGTGTGTTTCATTTCATTTCCTCATAAATTCAGATCAGTGGTATAAGAGCGATATGCTCTTTATTGGTTTCTCTGTGCATGTCCCCAAGAAGGTTAGGGTTTCAGGTATTGAGACTCGAACTGGTTGAACCTTTAGAAGACCTTCCTCACTGACCCCGACGACTGCCCATGGCAAAGGAACATAAATACGAGGGAGCAAGAGATCCTATTAATCTGTTGCTTGTGGAAGTCCTTGTGAAATAGAGGAACGATATGATGGATTAGTTTTCCCAAATCCTTCGGAGGTTGTCAACAACAACAAAGGCATCTTCATCAAGTGGCCACTTTGGAGGCACCGCCCCCTTCAAGGTACAAGTTAATTATGATATTCCCACATTTGAAGGTTAGATAGATGCATATGCTTTGGAATAATGGTTAAATCTACTAGAAGGTTATTTCTTTGTCCACAATTTTTCCAGTAGGGAAAATATCACCTTTGTGATCCTTAAGGCGATCCCCCATGTCAAACATTGGTGAGAGACTTACTGTGAGAAAAAATCCACAGAGGAGTCTGAAATATTTGGAGTCGATCCCACTTAGGACTCTTTTATGGATTCCATCAAGGAACACTATTACCCTGTTGGAAACTACGACGACCAGTACATGAGATGGACCACACTCCATCAGGAGAGGGACCAAACAGTGTTGGAGTTCACAAATAACTTCCATACCTTACGCACCAAGATGAGTATCAAAGACTCCGAGCGACATATGGTTCTAAAATATAGTGGGGCCCTACAAAGGTACATCCAAAACAAAATGGAGTTTTTAGACATTTCATCACTGGGAGATGCTTATCGACATGTTATCAAAATCGAGCAAAAATTTAAGTAGAGGAATAAGCAAGAGTTTGGATCTACGAGCACATCAGAGAAGAAGCCGAGCAAAGGTAGCCCTAACACACAAAACAAAGGACAAAGCAAGGATGGAAAACCGCAGGACAACTAGTCTAAGCCACCAAAAAAGAAGGGTAATGGGAAGACAAAGAAAGACACTGGGAAGCACAAATTCTATAAAATCCCTTGGCACAACACCCATGAATATCGCTTGAAGCAATAATTGGTAGTCGATTTAAGAGCCTTAAAGTTAGATCTAGGCTCCGACTATGATTCAGAGCCAGAAAAGGAGAAGTGGATCATGCATAACCTAGTGCCACAATCGCTACCACCAATATCCAACCAAATGAACCAGAAGAGCCGGAGGAAGGTGAGTGCCTTTTTCATTCGCAGATGTGGGTGAAGGGTGTTCCGCTACATTTCATTTTTTATGGTGGAAGCCAAAATAACCTCATCTTAGTAGAGGTTGTGAATCAGTTAGATTCACCAACAACACCACATCCACAACCGTACAACATCGGGTGGCTCAACCAAGGATGATACCTCCGTGTCAGCCAACAATGCTTCATGCCTTATGGAATCAAGCTCTTCAAGGATGAGGTATTGTGTGATGTTTCCCCACTTGAAGTTTGTGATGTTCTTTTAGGCCAGCCATATATGTGGAAACATCATGATGTATATGAGTCTAGACCTCGTAGTGTCATTGTTACTGTGAGAAAACAATTGTACATGGTCCCAGAGGTAGCTCCACCTACTGCAATTTCTTTGGTCTCAGCTAAGCAGTGTAGGAAGGTCATCTCCTAGACTAGGAAATTTGTCCTTTTCATGATTCACTCTTAAAATGAACAAAAGGTCGTGGCCACATCCATGGCCTTTGCATAGGGCTCCTCTAGGAAACATAAGCAAGTCGACAAGGTTATGGAATAATATAGAGACATATTCACCTCACCGACCTGGGTGCCTCTGCACTGTCAGGTCAAGCACTCAATTGAGCTAACTCCGGGAACGCCTTCGCCTAATGAGATAGTGTATCGACACTCTCTCATGGAAAATGAGGAAATCAATCTCTAGATCCAAGAGCTTCTCCAAAAAGGGCACATTCGACCAATATCCTCACCCTGCGGAGGCCCAATCGTGCTCATACAGAAGAAATACAAGACTTGACGACTTTGTATTGATTACAAATCTATGAACAAAATCATAGTGAAGAATTGGTACCCAATTCTCCGAATTGATGACCTTCTCGACTAGCTCAAGGGGGCCAAGTATTTTAGTAAGATTGATATGAAGTCCAACTACCACCAGGTCCCCATATAATATATTGATGTATGGAAGACTGATTTTAAGTCTAAATAATGTCTTTTTGAGTGGTTGGTCATGCCCTTTGGATTAACAAATTCCCTAGCCACCTTCATGAAGTTGATGAACGACATCTTGCGGCCCTTCACCAATTCCTTTTTGGTTGTATATATGGATGACATCCTTGTCTTCAACAAGAGTTGGACATAACACTTGCAACACATTTAGTAGGTCCTCCACACTCTGCGAGAACACAAGTTATATGCTAACTTAGAGAAATGCTCCTTTGGAATGAACAAGATCCAACACCTTGGATACATTGTAGATGAACATGGCGTGTGTTGATGATTAAACACGTCAACGTAGTTTCGCCTGCAAAGTATTGCTAAAGCCTATTATTATAAAACTAAATAATACTAGTAGGTGGGACTCCCTTGAACTATCGAAGATCAGATTTGTTCATTTTTTGAGGTTATGATGTTGTGCGACACTACTTACATCGTTGATGAAGATCTTGTTGATTATTGGTTATGATTTGAGCTTATGTATCATTGACTCCTTATGTTACTACAACCTGTGCTATTCACTAATATCATTGCTATCCGTTCTTCTCACACCTCCACGACAACCATGTTTGTGAAATTACATGAAAGGCAGTTTTGAGAAAGGCAAAATACTATAACAAATGCAAGGGGAAGATTTTAAAGATATCCTAACTATACTACATGCATGAAAATACTTGATGATTATAGTTAACCCCTAGCTAGCAAGAAAATGGATATGAAATTTTGATTGGGTTATATGGTTAGTATGCACATAGTATGAAATGTTGATGGTGCATTTGGAAAATTAATGGGCTATTGGTTATGCGAAGGGTTGAATTATGTGGGATTCGAATTATGTATGGCATAAGTCATGCTATTGGTTGTTAATATGGTGATGTTTTTGATACATGGTTTGGTTAATGGTTAATGAAGAATGTGTTGGCATGTACTGATGAATTAATGCACTGGGGATGGAGGCGACGCGCATTTACTACATGTCACCTTTACCCCTCCTGTTAGCCACCACCCTAGTCGGGCTATTGTTTGATCTTGCTGCTTGGGTTATGCTATGAATTTTAGGTAGGGAGAAACTGTTCGGCCAACTCTTGTTTTAAGGAATTCGATTACGGGTATGTCTTTTTTGGCCATTCATGATTTTACTCTGGTTATGAAATGATTACTGGCTCATGTGTACGGGGTTGTGTTTTCCTGTGTTGCAACTGTGTGAAATTTGGTTTCTGGAAATGGAGAGTGAATGGTTCTTCCTGTAACGATTTTGAGTTTGTCGAGGTTATTGGCCTTCTTGGATGATAGCTATTTGTTATCACTGCTGTTTGGTTGGAGGGTTTTTGTTTAGTCTTGGGTGGATAGTTACCTTCACGCATTGTCTCTAAATCCAGTCTCTGGACTTCATGGGTTTAATGGTCGGAGGTTTTGTTCACTTTGACATTGGTTGACTGCACCACCAGGAGTCATGAAATGAGGTTCATGTCCTTCCCCGACCCTGTTTTCACCTTTGTGCTGTGATTGTCGATTGAAGATCACGTGGGTTATACCCTGCATGTGTTAAATAACCTTTTCCAGACCAAACTAGATCCCTACCTTTCAGTTATGGCCCTGTCACGGATTTGTTCCCAACCACGAAAGAGTTGTGGTCCGTCCTGTATGCACCGTGGCCTTGGAGGTTTTTCCATTACTAGGAGTGGCTCTGCTCTCCCCATGTTGACTACGGAACAACCTCGACCCTCCGGTCTGGAAGTTGTTTAAGAAGACTAGCCCGACCTGTTGTTTTACGACTCGGTTTTTGTTGGATGGTTGTATAATTGTCGACTATTTTGAGAACAGGCTCGCCCAGTTGGTCGTATGATAGTCGTGTTGGTTGGTATATAGTCACTGGCTCGGTTATAATAGTGGTAAACCCTACATTACTAGTTTCACTTTCAAAGCACATAGTTACTCTCCTTATGTCGATAACTCAGTGTTGTTAATGGAAATGGCCTTTGCCCTGATTCGATTGGATGCATGGGTATGCGTTATTGCTACAACTTGTTAGTTTGTTAATTTTTTTTAAGACAATGATGAGTTGTTTGGTAGATACACAGTCACTGGTTTTTGCACTGATGATTATTTGAATGTTTAGCTAGCATTGGTGAAAATGCTTGACGTTGCTCACATCACGTTGTGTGTTTTCAAAATAAGTAATGGTTGTGGTAACTGTGGTTTTCTTTAGGGCCAAATGACTATTGAACATGATGGTTGTAAAGAGTATATCCACTGCATATTTATGCTTGTTTGATTGTATAAGCCTGAATTTGCACAAGAATTTTCGATCACGGTGTAACTAAATCAAATAAATGTTATAATAAATCAATGGCTTGACACGAGATGTTGAGTTGTTACCGTGACTGTGGGTTTGTTTTGTTAAAGTGAAATTGTTGCAACACGGGGTTCTGTTGGCTACGTACTGTGTATAACATAGATTGCTTGAGTTCTCACAATTAAGAGATACTCATAGAATTTTTGAGCATGTTATGTTGCATCCCGATCATTTGTTGAGATAGGCTTGTTGTTGACACCTCGTCATGTTGGATGGATGGCCCAACTTTTAAGTCACATTGAATTGTTCTTTTTTTTACAATGGCAGAGTTACATTGCCTGGGTGAATTACCTCGTGCATAGCTTGTGTCTAACTGGTGACTGTGGGTTGTATGTTTAATTATCAGTTCGGGTGTGGAAATTTGGTCTTGATTATTTCAGTTATTGCCTATATATGTTAACAAAGATCAATGCATTCAAATAGACCTGATTGCAGTAATAGTGATTTCATTGCTAATTTGAAAACATGACTTTTGGGTATTACTATGGATTGAAGAAATGCATGGGCAGTGGTTGATTTTGATAGTTTACAGATTGGAAATGAGTACTGTTCGAAAATTGTTATAAAATGCAAAGTATGTGGATGAATGGAACAAAACCTCTTACAAATTGTGTGAAATACATACTGTCTCGCGGTAGCACTGTGTTGGATTTTTTATTATGAACAATGACTTAGTTAAATTGCACAGAAATTGTGGATGGTTGATGCATCTTCTTCATAGCATGTTTATGGATCACTTAATTAATCTCATGAGCAATAGTTGTCTTTCTTCCCTTCCATGGTTTCATTTTCCTCTAATTACAAATCCCATCACCTTCCCATTTCATTTTTTTCACTCCCTGTTCTGAGATTAATTACAGTCAAGACAATTTCTGTGTTCAAACATATGAAAGTGGCAATGTATTGTGTGGATTGCAGTGAGGTTTTATTGGTTTTCTTTACAGTTGATTGTTTTTGTCATTAAGCAGTGACCGTGTCTTCTCCCTTTTCATTATATCACATTTTTTCTCAATATGAACCCCTCACGTATCCCTGAACCTTTTTTCACCCCCCTACTCATTGATTAACAGTAAAACAATTTGTATGGATTGGATTGCATGAGTTTGATACATTCTAAGCCAAATCTATTTCATATTTTTAAAGAGTTGTCATGCATGGTTATTTAAAAGACTATTTGCTAATTGATCACGCATGCAGGATGAGTTTTTTTCAGTTGACGTAGCCATGGCCGAGGAAACATAGGTAGAGGTAACTGGAACCGAGGCCCAGGTTCTCCATACATTTTTTCATTGATTCAAAAGAGCTTGGCCAATTGTTTCATGCCGGATTCTTTAATTGGATTGGGCAGAGAATAGTCCAACCTAGGCCTGAAAGGCATCCTTTCCAAGCCCCACAAGCCCCCGGTATCCCTATACCTCCTCATGTATCCTTACAACCGGAGGTCCCTAAAAATGATGGATGGTAGGAGATTGTCCACCCGACAGTCTCCCAACATCATGGCTGGCCCAACTTATCTTTGCCTGCTCATCCACCTTTGAAACCCATTGTCCAAGCTGTCCCTAAGCACTCACTAGCGCAATCCTCCCATGCTAGCAAGAGATTGAAGACTGAAGCCCACCATCCACTTGATAAAGGAAAAGCCACTGCTGCCCCTTCCTCACCCTCCAATGACTCTGACAAATCCGTGTCTTCCTGGATGCATTTGAGGGACGATTGTTCCCAAGTGATCAGTGAGATTAAGCCTAAAGGCTCTGCACAACCAAAGGAAAATTCAGGAAAATAAAGAGGTGACAACAACAACCAAGGAAGGGTTGCATAAAAGAATGGGAAATATGGCTTTTGAGTTTTATGTTGTCTATTGTTTTATAACAGTTGACTTTATGGATCTTTGGACATCATGTTTTATTTTGGATATATGAGTATTATTTTTGAAATAATTTCAAATTTCATGAGCTGAAATTGCCAAAAGTAAATATGTTGATGGGAGACACAAGGAGGTGTGTTTTTATTAACTAATCATTATGTTATGATTGTTATGAACTAAAGGGAGTCACAAGGGGTCCCACCTACTAGTTATTATTTATTTATGACCATTATTATGATTATTACCTTTCCCCCTAACTAAAGTTAGTTGAGTCTTTTAATTAACTTAACTAATGAGTTGGTTTAACTACTTCAACCAATTCTGACTTGTTAAAAGAAAAAGGAAGGGAGGAACATAAAGGAGGAGAGAAGCAGGAGCATGCTAAGGTTTGCTCTTTGAGTTATGTTGAGATAGTTCAGCTTTTATTCATTCATATATTCATCAAAGCCTAATTCTCTTTTGTGATAGCAGGGTCTTATTGTAGACAACAATATTCAGGGCTGAATCAAATCATTCAGACACTTGTTTTTTCAGAGGTGTTGATCTATCTTTGATAGTCTGTGTAGAATTGTCTGTTTGTGAATTAGTTTTCATGACTGATAAATGCTATTGTGCAGAGTCGAGTGGGAAGAAATATGTGGCAAGATGATCTAGATTTTAGAGTTCAATTTTGGTTTTCTGTCAGAGGTCCTTTTGTATGTTCCATGTGGGATGTCTAAGTTTGACTTTGGTCGAAGATTTCTGTATGAGATTTTGTAAAGAAAATGACTCCTTGGTGAATTGGAATGAAATAAAGGATTGCTTTATGTCTCATCTATCTTGATTATCATCTTGGTGTCTTTACTTATGTTCTTACATTTATTTCAACACCTGTTATATTAAAAAAATCACATAAAAAGTGAATTTCCAGCAAGAGTTTTGTCTATAAAAGACTAGCCTAAGCACTCGTAATTAATACTTGTGAGTTAGGATGTTATTTTTGTTGGCTATAAACATAGGGTGACATTCCCGTCTACTTTTCTTTAGCCAAGTAAAGTCTGAATATGCTTGAGTAAGATCAATTCATATCTTTTCCTCAACATTTATTTTGGCGACCATACTACGGAGATCTTCGATATCTCTCTGGTTAATATTTTTTTATATACTCGATTTTTATCGATACATCTTTCTTTTTCTGAAATTGATTCTTTGACTATTTGTCTATTAATGACTGTTCCTGTTGCAATGCAGCCCGATATTGAGCCCGGTCTTCAATACCAGACCAACATTGCTTCGAACCTGTTTAATACCATTCTAGACACCACCAATATCCGTGCTGAACTTAACCATTCTCGGGGAACGATCGAACGAGATATTAGTGCTCAAGAACGATTGGAGGCTAGATGTAGACAACCTAGAAATCAACAGTAACCCTTTGTTTCTTCAAGTTTTGGCCTTCCTTTCATGTCCTTAGATTCATGTGCTTCCAAAAGAAGGAGAGGCTTGTGACTGGAAATCAATCCTATCGCTGAAATAGGAAGAAGAAACGTAGTGTTATCTGTTCAACAAAGTGCTCCAAGGAGGACTTTATTTGATTCATCCATCTCGTCTTTCTTTCCCTCACCTATCACCCACAAGATGGCATCTAGTGGTGGCTCTGGTGTCACTGGAAATTCTCCATCTTCCCAATATTCATCGTCATCAGTGATCGGTTGCTTATATAGCCACCATATCCCTGTCCAATCTACCACAAATCCCACCAAAGTCATAAAAAAGTATGGACTTTTCCAGATCTAAGAAGACACCACAACCACACCATGCCATGTGTCCTCTCCTCTTAACTTAGCACCTGCTACTCGCCCACTTCCAAAGTTTAAATAACACTTTCCTAAGTTTTCAGGGAATAACACTGTCGGTACTAATGAACACCTAGTGGCATTTTCTAATGCTTGTCATAACATAGGGGCCAACGATAATGACAACTTCATGCGCTTGTTTGTCAATCCCCTGGAAGGAAAGGCTGCGACTGACTTCTTTGAACTTCCTCCTATGATCCTGTCTACTTGGGAGGAGTTAATATATTGGTTCTGATCCACGTATGGGCAATCCAAAAGCCCTGCCAAGAAGTTAAGGGAATACATTAACGTCACTTATAAATATGGTGAGACCATCAAGTATTTCAACTTGCATTTCACCAAGTTGTACAGTCAAATCCCCAAACTTATCCGCCCTCAGAGCCAAGCCACTTTCATGCATTACTACAATGCATTGCCTTCTCCCTACCATCATAGGCTTGAAGACAAGGACATCGATAATCTCAGTTCTGCTCTGTATACTTTCTCATAGTATGAAGAACAACTTGAAAGATATGGTCTTCCCCAGAGAGAATCAGTTAGATAGAAAGACATGTCCGCTCTCTTGCAACTAGTACAAGATATGATAAATTGTATGATAACATTCGAGTGGAAGGGTATTGTATCACCTCTCACCCTTGGAGCTTCATCCTCTTCTGCGCCCCCTTTTAGAAATCTAGTTAAAAATAACTTTCAGCCTAAGGCTATCTTGCCTTGGAGTTGGTGCAACTTTTGCGAGGAACACCACGAAGAAACCACGTGTGAGGTAAAGAAGAGTGCCAGAGATAAGATCTTTGGTAAGACACCAAAAGCTACTATCATTTTCCTAGACTTTGTAGAGCCAGAGGATGTCATGGTCATCAACACTAGGAACAAGGCCTATACTCCCAAGGGAAAATTTGATGCTCCCCGCAGTTCTTCTAGCTCGAGCTCATCCTCCACTGCTGCTATGCCCCAGGTTCCTAAAATCCCCGAGATTCAAGGAATCACCCCCCCTCTTCCCTCTTCCAAATACAATGTATTGAATCAATTGGCCAATATCAAAGCATATGCAACCCTCCTAGACATGGTTGCTGTCCCTGAACAATAGATGCATTTGAAACAATTCATGGAAGGAAAGGCTTCCATTGTATCCAATCTTTCCAAAGAGGTAAACAAAGAGGATTCTTCTGTAAATAAAGTAGGTGTACATAACTTTAGATACCCTATAAAAAACCCCCTTTTTTATATTTCTGTAAAGATCATGGATAAGATTGCCCATTATTGTCTCATTGATGGCGGTTCGGGCCCAAGTGTGATGTCGAAGATTATTATGGAAGAGCTAGGCTTGTATTGTACAAATGAAAATGCCCGAAGCATGCTCTCCTATAATAGTCTACAACAAACAACCATAGGCGAGATTAAGGATGTAACCTTCATTTTATGTGCCCATCCTGAGATGAGGACATCCCTCAACATTCAGGTGATTGATATGCATGTAAACAATTACTCAATTATTTTGGGAAGAGATTGGCAAGCCCTAACAGGTGGGTACCTCTCACTCGAAGGGACACATTTATCCATTCCTCAGAATGGTAAGAACATTATAGTCCTTAGAGAGGGAAGAATTTCACCCTACATAGAGAGTGTTCCACAGTCTAGAGTAAACTATATCGAAGAATACCTAGGAGTGTATTCCATCTTTGCCGAAGAGGATAATATTCCTTTGGAAATAATTGTTATAGATGATGAATTATGGCACATGCACTTTGATGGTTCACACTCTAACGAAGGTAATGGGGCTGGTATTATCTTGGTTTCCCCTGTAGGAAAAAATCATAATCTATCATACAGGTTGGAGTTTTCCTGTACAAACAATACCACTGAATTCAAAGATTTATTGTTAGGCATTGAGAACACACTTAATCTTGGTTGTGGTCACCTTTCAGTTTTTGGAAACTCTAAGCTTGTTGTGAACCTAATACGTAAGATATGCTCTGCTAGAAACAAGCTGATGAAATGATACTCCCAAACTGTTTGGGCACTTGTCTTGAACCTTCTATATTTCAACATCACTCATTTAAAGAAGGATTTGAATTCAATGGTTGAGTGGTTAGCTGTCTTTGCAGCCTCTCCTAATAAACAACTCTTACCTCATAGGCATGATTTTTCTTTTCAATCTCTACATCGCCCATACGTTCATGAAAAAGAAAGATCTTGGAAAGCCATCCCTAATGATGAGAGAATTTGTGTTGTCTTTCAAAATTAAGCTCTTGAGCTCGAAGAGATTATATCCACAGAAAACGATGAGATTACCGAGGGATTGAATCCTCTAGAGAGTTGTTTTCATTGAGTGGTGTAGGCAACAAAGGAAAAGAAAAAAGACGAGGAGTTACAAAATAAGGTGGTTGAAACCATCCTCCTGAACATTAGGACACCCGAATCTTCAACGAATGTTAAAATAAATGTCCAATGTTCTGCTAGAAAATAGATGGGGTGCATTGGGTTACTTGGTGAATCTCAAAAGGTTTTTGCTTGGTCTTATGAGGATGTTCATGGTTTTGATCATGGTCTTGTCAACATATTCTAAATCTAGCTAGGAAAAAACAAGAACTTGTTAATTTCGCACTAAAGGCACTCTTTCGAAGGGGGTTGAGAGATTCCTTAAGGGCTGGAATGTTTTTTCCAGTCCACCTTGGACAGGTTCCAAATCGGGTACCTACTTCAAAGATAACAGATCATACTAGAACCCGTGTTCATATTCACACCCTAAGTCAGTCTATTATGAGAAACCCTTCTCCCCCCCTCTATGCAAGAATGATTCTGGAATAGGTTGTAGAGTTACAGTTGAATCCCTTACTTGACAGTTTGTTTGGATACAGTAAAATCAAGGTAGAAAGGGAAAGTTTTCACAAAACCACTCTTACTACAAATTGCAATGCTATGTCTTACAACTGCTTGCCTTCTGGATTATTTTATGCAAGTTCCGCCTTTAAAAGGCATATATACACCACTTCCAATGAATTAGTCAGTCTCTATGCTTATCTTGATGATTTAATTGTATGTGTAACATGGCTGATAATTACACCAGAATTTCAAGTGTTGGGTCATTTCCAGATTACTTTTGTCTTGGACATTAACTCAAAATTTTTAAAGGAATTACATAGACAATGGTTTTCCTACAACACTAACAATCCTCGCTTGAAGTATTGCGAAGGACCAACGTGAAAGGGTTCTAATGCGGATTGAATTTATGTATAATAGTAGCCTAGCTCTGCTTTCAATTTTTGCGTTTCTTTTCTCTACTTATAGTACTTTGATTTCTGCTTTCTAGGTTAAGTTTTTTTTTCCTACTGCACTTAATTTCTGTCTTTTATTGCTGTTGTTTTAGTTTCTGCATTTTTACTTCTGTCATGATTTGGTTTTTTCTTATCTTTAATCATTTTGGTCAAATATGATGTCGGATCAATTTTCCCACAGTAACACTCCTGCAAAGCATTGTTAGATAATAACAATCAAGCTTACACAGATGTCAGGATGTTCCTCTGAAGGACCCTTGAAATTATTACAATTTTTTCACTGCTGTCTTATAAAAAATTGGCTATCTCCCACTTCTTCTTTCCATTTCTTCATCTATCAAGATTTTAAGAGAAAGTCTAAAGTTTTCCTCCTTAAAAGTTAGAGAGTAGATTCCGGTCAAATACAGTGGTAAAAACCCCTCATACTTAACACTTTTCATGAATTATTCCCAAGTTCCCGGTCATCTTTCCATTAAATCTGCTCACTTCCCTCTGTTGCATAATCATCCTCATTTTATCTTCTTGACCTGTTGTTATTTGTCTGCGAAACCATGAGTTTTGAGTTCTAAATCTGTTGGAAACAAATTTTCCCTGTGGAGTCACCAGTTTGTTGATGATTAAAAACGTCAACGTAGTTTCACTCGCAAAGTATTGCTAAAGCCTATTATTATAAAACTAAATAATACTAGTAGGTGGGACTCCCTTGAACTATCGAAGATCATATCTGTTCATTTTTTGAGGTTATGATGTTGTGCGACACGGCTTACATGGTTGATGAAGATCTTGTTGATTATTGGTTATGATTTGAGCTTATGTATCATTGACTCCTTATGTTACTACAACCTGTGCTATTCACTAATATCATTGCTATCCGTTCTTCTCACACCTGCACAACAACCATGTTGATGAAATTACATGAAAGGTAGTTTTGAGAAAGGAAAAATACTATAACAAATGCAAGGGGAAGATTTTAAAGCTATCCTAACTATACTACATGCATGAAAATACTTGATGATTATAGTTAACCCCTAGCTAGCAAGAAAATGGAAATGAAATTTTGATTGGGTTATATGGTTAGTACGCAGATAGTATGAAATGTTGATGGCGCATTTGGAAAATTAATGGTGCTATTGGTTATGCTAAGGGTTGAATTATGTGGGATTCGAATTATGTATGGCATAAGTCGTGCTATTGACTGTTAATATGGTGATGTTTTCGATACATAATTTGATTAATGGTTAATGAAGAATGTGTTGGCATGTACTGATGAATTAATGCATTGGGGATGGAGGCGACATGCATTTATTGCATGTCACCTTTACCCCTCCTGTTAGCCGCCACTCTAGTCGGGCTATTTTTCAATCTTGTTGCTTGGGTTATGCTCCAAAATTTTGGCCGAGAGAAACTATTCATCCAACTCTTGTTTTAAGGAATTCAATTACAAGTATGTGTTTTTTGGCCATTCATGATTTTACTATGGTTATGAAATGATTACTGGCTTAGGTGTATGGGGTTGTGTTTTCCTAAGTGTTGCAACTGTGTGAAATTTGGTTTCTGGAAATGGAGAGTAAATGGTTCTTCCTGTAACGATTTTGAGTTCGTCAAGGTTATTGGCAATCCTGGGTGATAGCTATTTGTTATCACTGCTATTTGGTTGGAGGGTTTTTGTTTAGTCTTGGGTGGATAGTTACCTTCACACATTGTCTCTAAATCCAGTCTCTGCCCTTCATGGGTTTAATGGTAGGAGGTTTTGTTCACTTTGACATTGGTTGAATGCACCACCAGGAGTCACAAAATGAGGTTCCTGTCCTTCCTCGACCCTGTTTTCACCTCTGTGATGTGATTGTCGACCGAAGAGCGCTAGGGTGATACCTTGCACACCTTAAATAACCTTTTCCAGGCAAGACTAGAGCCCTACCTTTCAGTTACGGCCCCTGTCATGGATTTGTGCCCAACCACAAATGAGTCGTGGTTCGTCTTGTATGCACTGTGGCCTTAGAGGTTTTTCCATTACAAGGAGTGTCTCTGCTCTCCCCTTGTTGACTACGAAACAACTTCGACCCTCCAGTCTGGAAGTTGTTTAAGAAGACCAACCTGGCTTGTTGTTTTACGACTCGGTTTTTGTTGGATGGTTGTATAATTGTCGACTATTTTGAGAACAAGCTCGCCTAGTTGGTTGTATGACAGTCGTGTTAGTTGGTATATAGTCACTGGCTCGGTTATAATAGTGGTAAACCCTACATTACCAGTTGCACTTTCAAAGCACACAGTTACTCTCCTTATGTCGATAGCTCAGTTTTGTTAATGGAAATGGCCTCTGCCCCAATTCGATTGGATGCGTGGGTATGCATTATTGCTACAACTTGTTAGGTTGTTAATTTTTTTTAAGACAATGTCGAGTTGTTTGGTAGATACACAGTCACTAGTTTTTGCACTGATGATTATTTGAATGTTTAGCTAGCATTGGTGAAAATTCTCGACGTTACTCATATCGCGTTGTGTGTTTGCAAAATAAGTATTGGTAGTGGTAACTGTGTTTTCTTTGGGGCCAAATGACTATTGAACAAGATGGTTGTAAAGAGTATATCCATTGCATCCTTATGCTTGTTTGATTGTATAAGCTGGAATTTGAAAAAGCATTTTCGATCACGGTTTAACTAAATCAAAGAAATGTTATAATAAATCAATGGCTCGGCACGAGATGTTGAGTTGTTACCGTGACTATGGGTTTGTTTTGTTAAAGTAAAATTTTGCAACATGGGGTTCTGTTGGTTGTGTACTGTGTATAACATAGATGGCTTGAGTTCTCACAAGTCAAAGATACTCATAGAATTTTTGAGCATGTTCTGTTGCATCCTGATCATTTGTTGAGACAGGCTTGTTGTTGACACCTTTTCATGTTGGATGGATAGCCCAGATTTTAAGTCATATTGAATTGTTCTTTTTTTACAATGGCAGAGTTACATTGCTTGGGTGAATTACCCCATGCATAGCTTGTGTCTAACTGGTGACTGTGGGTTGTATGTTTAATTGTCAGTTTTGGTGTGGCAATTTGGTCTTGATTATTTTAGTTACTGCCTATATATGTTAACGGAGATCATTGCATTCAAATATGCCTGATTGCAGTAATAGTGATTTCATTGCTAATTTGAAAACATGACTTTTGGGTATTACTGTGGATTGAAGAAATGCATGGGCAGTTGTTGATTTTGATAGTTTACAGATTGGAAATGAGTACTGTTCGAAAATTGTTATAAAATGCAAAGTATGTGGATGAATGGAACAAAACCTCTTACAAATTGTGTGAAATACATACTGTCTCGTGGTAGCATTGTGTTGGATTTTTTATTATGAACAATGAATTAGTTAAATTGCACAGAAATTGTGGATGGTTGATGCATCTTCTTCGTAGCATGTTTATGGATCACTTAATTAATCTCATGAATAGTATTAGTCTTTCTTCCCTTCCATGGTTTCATTTTCCACCGATTACAAATCCCATCACCTTCCCATTTCATTTTTTCACTCCCTGTTCTGAGATTAATTACAGTCAAGAGAATTTATGTGTTAAAATGGATGAAAGTGGCAGTGTCTTCTGTGGATTGTATTGAGGTTTTATTGGTTTTCTTTATAGTTGATTGTTATTGTCATTGAGCAGTGACCATGTCTTCTCCCCTTTCATTATATCATATTTTTTCTCAATACAAACCCCTCACGTATCCCTGAACTTTTTTTCACCCCCCTGCTCGTTGATTAATAGTAAAACAATTTGTATGGATTGGATTGCATGAGTTTGATACATTCTGAGCCAAATCTATTTCATATTTTTAAAGAGTTTTCATGCATGGTTATTTAAAATATTATTTGCTAATTGATCACACATGCAGGATGAGGTTTTTTTAGTCGAGGTAGCCATGGCCGAGGAAACAAAGGTAGAGGAAACTGGAACTGAGTCCCAAGAAGGCCCGGGTTCTCCATACATTTTGATGTTGATTCGGAAGATCTTGGCCAATTGTTTCATGCCCGATTCTTTAATTGGATTGGGAAGGGAATAATCCAACCTAGGCATGAAAGGCCTCCTTTCCAAGCCCTACAAGCCCCCGGTATCCCTGTGTCTCCTCATGTCTCCTTACAATCGGAGGTCCTTGAAAATGTTGGATGGCAGGAGATTGTCCACCCGATAGTCTCCCAACATCGTGACTGGCCTAACTTGTCTTTTCCTACTCCTCCACCTTTGAACCCCATTGTCCAAGCTGCCCCTAACCACTCACAAGTGAAATCCTCCCATGCTAGCAAGATATTGAAGACGAAATCCCACCATGCACTTGATAAAGGAAAAGCCACTACTACCCCTTCCTCACCCTCCAATGAATTTGACAAATCTGTTTCTTCCTGGATGCATTTGAGGGACGTTTGTTCCCACATGATCAGTGAGATTAAGTCTAAAGGCTCTGCACAACCAAAGGGAAATTTAGGAAAATCAAGAGGTGACAACAACAACCAAGGAAGGGTTGCATCACAGACTGGGAAATATGGCTTTTGAGTTTTATGCTGTCTATTGTTTTATAATAGTTGACTTTATGGATATTTGGACAACATGTTTTATTTTGGATATATGAGTATTGTTTTTGAAATAATTTCAAATTTCATGAGCTAAAATTGCCAAAAGTAAATCTGTTGATGGGAGACACAAGGAGGTGTGTTTTTATTAACTAATGGTTATGTTATGATTGTTATGATTGTTATGAACTAAAGGGAGTCACAAGGGGTCCCACCTACTAGTTATTATTTATTTATGAGCCTTAT
This sequence comes from Picea engelmannii, assembly GCA_009831015.1. NCBI lineage: Eukaryota > Viridiplantae > Streptophyta > Pinopsida > Pinales > Pinaceae > Picea > Picea engelmannii. The sequence goes on from ML832785.1 coordinate 16,793, forward strand.
TATGATTATTACCTTTCCCCCTAACTAAAGCTAGTTGATTCTTTTAATTAAATTTACTAATTAGTTGGTTTAATTACTTCAACCAATTCTGACTTGTTAAAAGAAAAATGAAGGGAGGAACATAAAGGAGGAGAGAAGCAGAAGCATGCTAAGGTTTTCTCTATGAGTTATGTTGAGATAGTTCAAATTTCATTCATTCATATATTCATCAAAGCCTAATTCTCTTTTGTGATAGTAGGGTCTTATTGTAGACAACAATATTCAGGGCTGAATCAAATCATTAAGACACTTGTTTTTCAGAGGTGTTGATCTATCTTTGATAGTCTGTGTAGATTTGTCTATTTGTGAATTAATTTTCATGACTGATAAAGGCTATTGTGAAGAGTTGAGTGGGAAACAATCCGTGGCAAGCTGATCCAGCTTTTAGAGTTCAATTTTGGTTTTCTGTTAGAGGTCCTTTTGTATGTTTCATTGGGGATGTCTAAGTTTGACTTTGGTCCAAGATTTATGTATGAGATTTTGTAAAGAAAATGAATCTTTGGTGAATTGGAATAAAATAAAGGATTGCTTTATGTCTCATCTATATTGATTATCATCTTGGTGTCTTTACTTCTTTTCTTACATTAATTTTAGCAATTGTTATATTCAAAAAATCACATAAAAAGTGAATTTCCAGCAAGCTTTTTGTTGATAAAAGACTAGCCTAAGCACTCGTAATTAATACTTGTGAGTTATGATGCTATTTTTGTTGGCTATAAACATAGGGTGATATTCCCGTCTATTTTTCTTTAGCCAAGTAAAGTTTGAAAATGCTTGAGTAAGATCAATTCATATCTTTTCCTCAACAATGTGCATGTTGATCCAACCAAGATCCAAGTCATTTGTGACTATCTAGCCCCAACAACACTCACTGAGCTTCGAATCTTCTTGGGCCTCACCAAATTCTATTGTAGATTTGTATTAGGGGTCTCTCATATTGCATGGGCTCTCAGCCAAGTGACCAAGGGTGGTTGCAAAGACAAATTTGCTTGGGGAATATCACAACATAAGGTTTTTGATGATTTGAAACATCGCTTAGGCTCAACCTTGGTACTCGCCTTACCCTATCTGCAACAACCATTTGAGATTTAGATCGATGATTCCGATTATGTTGTTGGTGTTGTTCTCACTCAACACGGTCATCCAGAGACCTATCATAGTGAGACTCTCTTAGGTGTCGTCTGTAAGTACCCCACCTGTGACAAATAAATGTATTCCATCATATAAGCCCGCCGCCAATGGAAGCATTACATTCTAGGGAAGGAGACAATCATCCATACAGATCATGGGTCTCTAAAGTTAATGTAAACACAAGACAAATTGAAAAATGATCTCCATAAAAAGTTGTCCACATACTTGCAACAATTTCACCTCAACATCTAGTATAAGAAAGGCAGCATCAATCGCGTCACTGACTACCTCAGTCGATCTCTAGTTGAAACACTAACCACAATGCTCGACTCTTGCTGGCATGAGATCATCGGGAGATCCCAACTCTATGAAAATGATCCTATCTTCGATACAACCTACCATATGTTGGGAATAAACACGACCATTTTTGACTTCCATCTTCAGGATGGATTGCTATGCCATTTGGGTCATCCTTGTGTTCCTTCAAGCGAGCATGTGAAGATGATTTGGGAATATCACTACAATAAGGTGGCAAGAAAATTTGGTGTGGAGAAGACAATGGCTGTACTACATAAGTATTTATATTGGCCGAAGCTTCGACATGATGTTAGTAAGTATATCAGATCTTGCGTTGCTTGTTCCATCGCTAAGACATCCATTAAAAAAAAAAGACTGTACACCCCTTTTTCTACTCCTGATGAGCCCTTGGAATTCATCTCGATGGAATACATGTTAAGTCTCCCCTCCACCAAGGATGGAAATGATTGTTTATTTTGGTTGTTGATAAATTCTCTAAGATGACCATTTTGATCACCTGGAAGAAGAGTATCACAACCGAGGCCACCACCAAGATATTCTTCAAGTGTGTATGGGTACACTTCGAACTACCACAAACCATCATATTAGATCAGGACAACATATTCTTGATCACATTTTGGTCAAGCCTCTGGTTATTGTTGGACACCAACCTCACAAAATCCAATACTTTCCACCCTTAGACTAATGGCCAGACATAGTTCGTCAATAGGATGATTGTGCATCTCTTGTGCATGTACAACTCCAAGCATCCATGCACATGCGATGAGAGCCTTCCTTATGTCCAACAAATATAGAACAAAAAACTCCATAGCTCGAGTGAAAAAAACCCTTTTCAGGTGGCTCTGGGTTTTCAACCATTGGGCCCCATTGATGTAGCATTTCCCTTTGCATCCACACACGAAGAATCTTCCCATGCTTAATATGAGGCTGACAAGGCCATCGAATTAATTGAATGAATTCAACACATTTGCCAATAGGTCCATGATATTTTGCAGAAAGCTAATGCTAAGTACAAGCAACACCATTATCAACATTGGGTTCCCCACAGGTCTCAGGTAGGAGACAAGGTTTGGTTTCATTTGCAGAAAGAACGCCTTACAGGACCCCACCGAAATCTACGACCACTTTTCCATGGACCTTACACAATCACCAAGGTTGTGGAAAACAATGCTTTTGAGTCAAGTATTACCCCCTTCTTTGGATTACACCTAGTATTCAATGTGGACCTCCTTCGGCCATATTTTCCACCACTACTGGACACATCGAAGGTGGAAGAGCAGATGAAAACTACATAGCTGAATAATGACTACATGGAATAGGAAAACATTGATCGAATCATGGACACACATGTTAAGGGAACCCACTAACAAAATATCCAACTCTATTGGGTTGTCAAAGCAAGGAAAGTGGCTCACCAAGCGTAAAGTTCAACATAAGTTTCCCTACTTGATGGGGGAACTCAACACAATGGAGACCATTGCTTCCTAAGGAGGGAGGACTGATCCATGTGGACATTGGTGGCCGCCCACCTATTCCACTAACTCAACATACAATTTCCATTTTGGCAGTTTTTCTACATTTTTTCGGGTCCCAAACTTTAGGGGTCGTTTTAAGGCCCTAAGTGACATTTTTTTGACGTGGAAGTTACTAATAGATGTTGATTGACATGTATTGGACCATTCAGAACGTGTAGTCCTCAGCTAGACCTTTTCAATGAGGTATAAAGCACCCCAAATGAAAATTGTATCCAAAATTTATGCCCTAGGGAAGTTGACGTATCAACTACCCCCATCCGAGCCCACAAACCTTTTGGTGTTTCATCTTTCGGGGTTAGGTTTTTGGATGTTTAGGGTTTAATCATTTATGATTTATGTTAAAAATTCCTTAGGAGCCTCATTGTAAGAATATTCTTGTGAATGCGTGTAGCCATCATATCTCTTCTCCAGGGATGATTTTAAGGATGGAAATTTATTTTAAAATGTAAAAACTTTGGCAAATCTTACTAATCCTTCATATGCCAACTATAAAATGTTCGGTGATATTTTTTTTAAAATATTCAAATTTCTAAGGATTTTATATAGTTTGTATAAAATTTTGGCGATTTTTAACGTAAAATAATTTTATCCTATTGAATTTGGGCGAATAATTTTTAGAATAACGAATATTTTTTTGGGAAAAATCATGGAAAATTAGCCCATGAGAGAAATTTAGCCCCTAAAATCATCCCTATGAGTCTTCTCAGAGATAAGCTACCACCATTCTAGCAAGTTCAATTCACTTTGAATTTTCTTTTACAGTCTCTGCAAATTTTATTGTTTAGTACAAATTGAGTATTGTTGTATCTCTATGTTTTTGTCTTATTTTTATGTTTCATTTCGTTCCCCCATAAACTTGGTTAAGTTAACATACCCTTTAGATGCTCAATATGCCACCCTCTATAGGAATCTTAGAAGAACATGTCCCAAGAAGGGTATCCTTGATGAGGAGATAATAAAAAAGGTAGGTCTAGAACAAGGGGAGGAGAGAAGACATATACTTGTCATCTCTCCAGACCACAAAGGGAACATAACAAGAGAAAGGGAGGCAAGGGTTAATTCAATTGATCCTCAAATTGGGGAACCTTCAACATCAATTGTGAATAAAATTTGAATGACATATCTAGGGAAATGATGATTGTCCCTTCCCCTAGAAAGTGTGCCTCCTTTGATATTGCACAATAAGAATAGATTAGTTTTGGACATCATTTTGAGGACGGGGTAGAAATTCTTAGAACTAATCCTATAACCTTTGTGAATGTTCACTAGAATAGAGAGAAATCCCAAAAATCCAACAATAAACAAGGAAGATACCCTCTTTAATAGAACCAAAGGGGCATAGTAACCAATATGAGGGTTCTAGAGAGGTTCTCTCACAAGCCTCTTCCTCCCACCTGGGGCAAGGGGAATAATGGTCCAATCATTAGAAAAGTATCTCATAATGCAGATAAAACATATAGAGAAGGAATTGTCAAATCCACAGTGGGAAAAATGAAGGTTGTTTGAAGTAAGAATGTGGAGTATATTAGTCTATATAGTATTAGCACTTCAAACTCCTTGGATGAAAATTTCATTCCTACCCAAAGAAAAAAAAAACACCATATTAGATTAACAAAAAAATACGCTGCAAAAGTAGATAAGTTTTGTGTGGAAGGAGATCTTGGATGTTGGAAATTGTGTTGTCATTGATGTCAAAGGAAGAGAGCATTGTGACAATCATGGATGTCATTGATGTCATAGGCACAGGGAGAGCTGATAAGATTTTTCATATTTAATTGTCATTAATGTCACTGTTGATGTGTTATGTTGATGAGTTATTCCCTGTGAAAATGAAGGAAAGTAGACTGTGAACAATCAATGCATAAGATAGAAAAATGACCTTGCAAATGAAAGGTCCAAGGGTCAAACTAGAACCAATAACATGAATCCATGGATAAAAAAAGGAAACATCGAACATCCCTGTGCGTTGTTGAGTTTCTACGAGATATTTCACTCATATGTAAACATGTTGTGACAGGTATGCAAGGGTCACATTCAAGCGTGATGAGGATTTCTTGATGAAGTGCGTGCATCTCAGGTTAAAACATAGGTTGAAGAATGAGAGATGAAGTTTGAGGGTGAAAAATGAGTTCATGCACTGTAATGTTCCCAAGCCAAGAGCCTAAGAACATTGCATTTTTGCATGATTTTTAAACTGTTTCTGGTTGTGGCATTTCGTCAAACACTTTGCTGATTTACTTATGTTTGGGTGTTTACTTGTAGTTTGACTTCTTTAATTCGGCCTTAGGGTTTATATTCAGTTGTCACACATAGATATGAGATATAATCAATGGAAATACAAGATACACCAAATATGGAACCAATAGAAAATATATGACCTTTAATAATATAATGAGCAAGAACCTGATACAAGAGTGAGGCCGATATGGAATGATCAACAGATGGATCCAATAAACATACTAAGAGATACTACAAAATGCTCCAATAAGAGCCTACAAGCCTCCAAAGGCTGAATACACCATGGAGACTAGTACAAAATAGATCTCTGTCGTATGGAGTGCCAAACCCCCACTAGATAGATCACGCTTTGTAGAAGACTGGATACCCTCAACCATTTGGCCTTGTAGCTAATGTCCTCAAAACGACTCCAAACTTAGTAGAATAGTAGATCGGGTTATTTCAAGGACAATACAGGTGCTCAAATCTCCAATATCCCTCTCCAACTCATGGATCTAGCCTCCCTCCAATGAGTGATGCATCCCCCAAGATGACTGAAACCCTAGATAGTTCAACCTCTCTCGTAGAGACCTCCCAAGGCTCCACAAAACCACCAAAATGATAGATCGAGGCCCTGTAAGGAAAACCCAAGTACCCAAATCATCAAAAGCCTCGTTAGACTCTCGTATCTAACCATCCTCCAAAGAATGGTGAGCCCTCCTCTTGGGGAAATCGTCCCACTCTCAATGTAAATCAAACCTCCACTGAAATATCTCCAGAAGAGACCAAGAATGGTGCTATGGCACCTACAAAGAAAACCCAATAGACGGATTTCCTGAAATCTCTTCTCCTCAACCAAAAAAAATGATGCTAGATCCACAATTGCACCCCCCTTGCTGGAAACCCTCTATTGGTGTGCCCTCTCTCTCCCTGTGCTTGTAACTGATGTGGAACTCCCCTTCAACTGAGTAGATCTGAAGTAGAATGGTGTGGGAGAGTATTTCATCCCCGAGACCAAGCTAGGTGGAATCATTCACCTCCAAATTGTCCTCTAGGGTTTGTTAAGTCAAAACCCTCAAAACCCCCAAGGTATGGGCTCACTAGCTAGAAGCCAGATATCAAAATGATAATCATACATGAATGAGAGAATAGAGGCCCTTGTATCTCCTTTATACTTCCTGCTCACCTTGTCCCTCCAAAGTGACTTTCATTTTATTAATTATTAATTAATTAGTTAAATCACTTTAATTGATTAATTAACTCTTTTTCCTCTGAAAATCACCTTATCTCTCCTTGTGGCTTCCCGGGCCACCGAAAGTCACTTTTCATCATCCTATCCTTTAGTGTTGTTCCTACCAATTCCAATGAGCTATTACACTGAGATGTTCCTCCAAGTATTGTGCCCAAAATGACCACTTCAGTGAATTTAATTAACATATAGCTCAAAATACTAAAAATCATGGAAATTGTCGGAATGCAACGGAACCAAAGCCAATATGTGAAGAATGGACCATAATTATGAAATAATATGAGCAATGCAAGTCGGGTCCCAAAATATCCCTCAATAGCCACTGTACTCGCTATAACATCCATCTGGCTTCTCTGGTCATTATAACACCCTGACATGCAATGATGTCCCAAAATGGGGACATTATAGTCCTCCCTACTAGAATATTGTTTGTCCTCAAGAAATAACCAAATCCCTCCAAGTATAATACCATGATCCCATGTCCACCTGTAGGACACATAGTAGAATCCATCCAAAGATGAACAATCATACTCTCCACTCCTTGGGTCCCATATTAGGAAGTGAACTGCAATATCCTGAGAAGCATAGTCCTGAAATATATCAACTCCATGAATCTCCTTCACATGACACATGGCCTCCACCTGGAATGAGTCCATCCTCCAAGACCCTACCAATATCAACACGGCCTCCATCAACTGTACGTGATGATGCTAGAATGAGGTATGCAAGACCTCCATGTGACACCCTCAAGAGGTGTTCTCTCCTCAACACTAAGCTCAATGGAAAGTCAAAATACTTTCCCCTACAAAGGTCCACTCGCCCCTCTCAATCAATGAAATTCTCAACCCTTCAATCCCTGGGTCCCATGATAGTCTCTGTCGAAGATCACCATGTTGGCGATGCACTATGATAACCATGCCAGACTGCTCCCTGCATATATACTAGATTCCCCACTCCTGGATACTCAAGCTGAGATACCTGTGGAAATTGGACTTGCTGTCCAGAAGCTGCATCTGTAAAACCATATTTGTGGAAGTAGTACCTGCCCAATCATCTCCATGCCTAACCATGATGATCAAGAGTGTAAATATGCCTCGCTCCATAGGACAAGTCCCTACATGCCCACTCCAAACCAACCCAAGGTGGTGTATGTGTCTCTCTGGCGCAACCTGGGTCATCATGTAGTGAAACATCCTGCTAACCAAATCACCTCCTGGATCCCATGGAAAACTTGGAAGTTGATCACTTCCAATCTCCTCTAACTGCTTTTGTGTCAGACTAATCACTGTGAGAAGCCCTATGTTCGCATCTTCTATCACCTGGCCTATGATGCTCACCACCACGCACCAAGTCTCAACTGGATGCCTATGAAAATCCACCTCTATCTTGTTGTATGCCGTAAAACCACTCATGTCAGGTGGTCTTGGCCTAGCCACTCCCCATGTCCTCAACCACTGTCTATCTCTCCCCATGCTGCTGTCTATGATGAAAGTGTCAGGAAAGGCTAACAAAAAAATTTGCAAATGATTGTAGGACTGGAAGATATCACATGCGTTGGTCAATCGCAAGGATTCGACCAGAAGATCGTCCATCGATATCCATGATAAATACTCTCCTGTAGTCATCATCAAATCCCATCCATCCAATACAACCGGAAGTAAATCCTCCAACTGCTGGTCAACCAACCTCCATCCCTCATCTCCCATGCAACTTCTGATACGTTGAAGGTTCTCTCTCATAACTATGTGCTACTGCAACGGAGTGGCATATTCATGCTCCCCTAAGTATGTCTCCTCCCTGCAAATAAATACACCCCTCTTAATTCCACCATACATCTCGGCATGTCTCTGTGAGCTATCACTCACCATTGTATGCTTCGTCATACTCATGTCGTCTCCCATATACTCATGTTGCATCGTAGATCCTGGGTGTACTACTGGATCAACCTCTACATAAAGGTCAACCGCTCTTGGAACACAAATGGAAGTGTCCTCAAAACTATCCCTAGTTCTGAAGTCCCTATACATATGTGAGTGCTCGAATATCTCCAATATCCTCGTAGAGGGTAGCTCCTGCACCTTTCGATCATAGATCCCCATACTCATCAATGATCCTGGGTACTCCTCATGCTCCTCCATCATTTGGTGCTCCTTTGCTAGACCACCAACATCCTCTGGAAATGTGACTGAATGACATATCTGAGTATCCACTAAGATAGATGAAGTGGATCTCTGAAAAATATCCTCAGGAATATCCTCTGATCTAGACTCTGATTATTGAAGGGCTATCTGTGTGCCTTTCAAGAATCCTTGGGTTCTCTCCAACTCATGAGTGAGTCTGTCCACCTTCGACTCCTTCTTCCTCATAGCCTCATGATACATCTCGCCCATCCTCAATAGGTAGTCCTTGTCGGTCAACAACTGCTGGTATTCAATCCTCATCACATACAGTCTCTCCTTGAGAGTATGAAAGTACTCTATGGAAAATCTCCAATATGAACTACCCTGTGCCACTGATGCCCTCCAACAATAATCTCCCATCGATGCATGCATGTCATCAATGCGCCTGGTGGATTCCATGATCATATCCTCACTGACTCTCAACTATCTTTTCAAGTAGTGTGACTTCTCATCATGGTCATGTGGAGGTGCTACCTCAGGCCCCTCACTGCTAGTGTCAACCCTACTAGTGTCAACTCTGGAACCCCCAACAAAACTCGTTGCACCAGGTAAGGTATTGAAATTCCCACTGTCCACTGTGCTACTGGGTCCTTCCGTATGCCACTGTGCACCATCACCACATGCTATCTCCCCCTGAATCACATTGTATTATGTATGAGTAGTTGTATCCTCCTGTGCACTCACCTTGCTACTATCCTCTACGCTTGGATCCCATAATGATGTATCAGGACACGTGCTACCATCATCCTGACCAATAAGGAATGCATCCTCATCATTGCAGGCCGATCCTAGAAGTAAGTGTCCCCTTATCCTGTCAGTCTCCATAACTTGCTCAGCTAATGGAGTCCCCGAAAAGGTGACTCAATATACTCATGTTGATATGTGAGTGTAGGATCAACTATATGCATGTTGTCCCTTGACCAAGTTTTGAGGATCCTTGGTCATGTTTGACCTAATTTCGGGACTTCGACAGGCTGTCAAATGTGGAGCACAAGACAAAGAGGAGATCAAGGGATCTCGACCCCTTTTAGGGCCCTTTTTGGGATTCAAGATTATGTAACGGGTATGGGAATGTTGGCCCATGGGTTTACCCATGATTAGGCCTATTTTGCATGTATAAATAGATGCTAAGGCGATGTAGTGAGTATGAATGGATAAGTGCCCTTTGGCTAGATACAAGTGATGGTTATAGTCCAATCTATGTGATTGACAGTGCTAAGTGCTAAGTGCTAAGTGGATATTGCTTTGGTGCATACTATGTGAGACTTGCAGAGCTAAGTGCAAGTCATTGCAAGAGATTGTGGAAGGCTATGTGCTTAGATCTACTCGGGGAAGGAGGATCTAGCGAGCTGCACAGATCCCCTGTCATCTGCAGAGTAGGGTTTTTGAGGCTCTGTGCATGTAACTGATTAAAGAAGCTAATAAAGAAGACAAAGAGTTGGTGGACTTAGCCCCAGGGTGGGGGTGAACCACTTACATGTTGTTTTGCTCTACTTTGTACGATGTATTTATGTGATTATGTGTTTACTTGCTTAGTGCTTTAATATAGATGAATGATCTGTTGATTCTTAGTGTTTATGGATGGATGTTAGATATGATTTATGTACGTATGCTTAGTGCTTAAATACCCTAGATCTGAATGAATACTGTGATACACTGTAATTAGGGTTTAACTACACTATAACTGAGACTGAATATTGATGAATGTTAACTGTTGAGTTCTCTGTCAAGTGTTATAATCACAAATCTGTGTCCCAGCTAAGGTTGCAGACATCTGAGTCTTGCAACCACTCTTGTCTCTACCTCGGGTGAGACTTCATCTGCTTCGTAGGTGTTGTCGAAAGGGCTGGTAGTTAGGGTTTTTTTGGTGCGATGTTGTAGCATTGAACCCTGGGTCTGCTCCTGTGCCAACAAATGGTTCCGTTGCTAGGACCTAAAACTGTGATTGTTGGGAACTAAATAAAAATAAGCTTTGTGTGAAGATCTGACCTGAAATTGTGAAAGCTCTGTGCGTAGATTTGTCGCTCTAGTGTGCATTATTCTACTTGATCTGTGAATCTCTGTGCCAAGAAGGGTCAGATATGAAGAAAAGAGGTAATATCTGCAAGCTCTGTGCTCTGATAAAGGTAAGAACAGTGAAAAGTTTTAGATTTGGAAGCTTTGTGCTCTGCTGAAGATAAGATTAGTGGAAAATTTTGTTTCTAAAGTATGGATCGAGGTATGTTTGATATGATTTGTCCTAGCTTGAAAACTAGGGCACTGATAGATGAAAGAATATTTGATATGAGTAGATCTGATAAGGATAGTGAAAGATATGTTATACCTATGCATAGAGAGAATGTTTGGACTAACAAATGGATGCAGGATCCTAGAAAGAATTTTTTGCAGGTTGTCTACCATGATCCTAGGGCGTAGTATAGGAAAGGTTGGGGATCATTTAAGAGAAAGAGAGGATTAACCCTTTGTTACAGTTGTAGAAAACTGAGACATCTGGCTAAGGAATGCCCTGGTAGAAGGCCTAGTTGCCTCTGTTGCAAAGCTATGGACCATGAAGTTTTGGATTTCCCTAGAATGATTGCTAAAGTTGAAAAGATGAATATGAGACAAGGAGACCATGAGAAAGGTCAAGCAACTGAGATTATGGAAGAACCCCAGAAAGAATAAAAAAAAGTATTGCTACAGATAAAAGAAACCCTGAATGACCACCAACATATCATCTTATCAAATATTTTCAAAGAAAAATAATGCATTGAAGTAAATAGGAGACTTCGACATTAACTGTGTTCTGGATGAAGAAACACAGGTAAATATTATGACAGAAAGAACTTGGGAAATTCTAGGGAAGCCTGCTATGATTCCTTCATTGGGAGGCATAGGGTTATATAGAGGAAAGCTGATAAACCTATGTGGAAAGCTCACCCAGATATCTATGAATTCCAATGGAACTTCGACAGAGGAATAATTTGAAGTTTTTAAATTTATTGAGAACAACGCTCCATTTGCTATGTTACTAGGAAAACCTTGGATTGAAGGAGATCAGGCTAGAAGGAAAGAAGAAGAAATCTTAGAGCAGAAGAAGCAAGAGTTAAAATATTTCATGACTAGGAGGATCGCACACTTGATTGAAGAACAAGAGAACTGAGCGAAGCTACTTAAAACCAGAGACTTGGATGTCAAAGTAGGAAGAACACTAGAAGACCCGTAGAATACTGGAGTACCTATTCAAGATACAAATGAAGTATTACACCTGATTTCCAGGAAAGAATATCACCAGCACGAAGTTACTTTGCCAAAAGAAGACAAGAATCATAATGGAAAAAGGAATACTGAGATGAAGCTCACTGCAAAGAAGGCTAGAAAACTAAGTAAAAAGAGAGCTATGATTGAAAAGTTACAGAAGGTTCCAGAGGGAACTTTGCAGAAGGAAAATTTGCAAAATTGGAACTTCGTCGAGATATCAGAACAACGCCACATGGCACTTCACCATGGAGAAGAAATATAGCCGTTGGAAACAATATAACCATTAGACCGATGACCTGAACGGGTAGAAAGGAATTTATGATTAGAAAGTTCACCACCAGACCGTTGGGACCGTGCCATAATGGACATAACTGAGTTAATCAAGGTTTCTCACCCGTTGCAAGAGATCTGTTGCCAAGTTATCTATTTATCCCACCGCGCCACACAATGAGAACACTTTTGCTAACTGTGAATATGAGATCACAGACTAGTTGATTTCACACAGTGATCATCGCGCTATCACCATCCATCCCGTTGCATTGACTAGTTACTCTTCGAACTCGAGATATTAAACCACGAGCATGCATGTCGGACGAGCTTAACACTGCAGAGAAAATTGTCGAAGAATTTCTCATTGACCTAATGACTAAAAGAGTAATGTATGAAAGAAAAATGTCTGCAAGTATTCAAGCATCATCGACGAGAGGAGTGAAAGACTCTCCGTTGACTGTTCGTAGAGTCGGATCATCCCGACCATCAGCGGAAAAGAGAACCAAACACAGAGATGACCTAGAAAATGCGAAGCTGATCTTGACCATATTGCCCGATTACATCCCGCCTCTCGCTGGCGTGGTGAGCCATGATAATGTACCAAGAGATTTTGGGTACACCATGGTTACTGCGTACCTCCCGAAGGGGATACGCGCAGTGAGAGCACAACAGGACAAGATCGCAGTGTTGAAGTTTAGTGACTTCAACCTCGGAGATCGAAAGAACTATAGCATGCTCGTCCCATACAAATACTTGACCAATACGAAGGGGAATAACTCAAAGATAATCCCCCAGCCGTGGATGATGAACCTCACACAATCCACCCTGCTAAATGTAATGAAAATCCCACACTTCTGAAGGCACCAGGAAGTGAATGCCTATATCAAGCTATTAATTTCATGTTACCATGGCGGTTACTTATGGCTAGACCACCGTATTATAGTTGATCTGATGTTGATCCATAGGATCATGGGATTAAGTATGTAAGGACCCAACCCGCAAGAGTTCTATCTAGGAAAATCTATAGATTGTGCGCTAGCACAAAAGATCAAGGATACATACGACGATGTTGAAAAGGGAACATGAGGCTACAAGGTAGCCTCCATCCATAATGGCACAGTGCGCCTAGCCTACCAGCTAATAGCCAAAAAGTTAGTAAGGAAGAAAAAACCTATGCAGGTCACAGGCTTTGTCGTTGACCTCGTAGGGAAGTGCTTGGAAGGTCTACAGATGAATTGGGTGAAGTACCTAGTTAATCAACTGGAATTAGACTGCCACGAAGCACAGGATCATGGATACAAGTTTCAATTTAGCTGGCTCCTGATCCTCATCGCCTTTGTTTCCTAGGATATTCCAGAAGGTGCAACCTTTCCGGATATTGAACCGTTCGAGCCGCTTGCTGTGAAGTTCACCACACTCTGGTACTCAAGTGATATGAATAAACATTAGAAATCAAACGTTGTTTTTCACACATATTACCTTCAGCTGAAGAGATCCATCAAAGCTAAACCTCGCATGACCTCGAATACCCTACAAAGGTTTCAACCCCTGATGAAGTTTTGCACAGATCGACACTTCATCTACATAACAACACGAGTCGATGAACATAAGGAGCAACTTCAATCATACTACAAACTCACGGAAGAAGACTTGGAGGAGATCACTAAGGACTGGTCCGGAGACCTCCTTATTACCATAGAATCTGCAGAGATGTATGACCCTAACAACCCATAGACCACGCATAAAGAACATGATACACCCAAGCCCAACAGAACGAAGAAGACCGACGAGGTCCAAGATTTAAGTAGTGCCTCAGGAAAGACTGATTCAATATCACCTGACTGAGGGGGTGATGAAGAAGTAGAAGAACTAAATGGAAAAGGAGCTAAACATAAACCAAGCGAAGTAACACCGCCTAGAGACAAGGTTGATCCCCTGAAGAAGAGGAAGGTTTCTCCGCTGAAACCTTCTTCCCGGAAGAAATCAAAATCCACCATGACCAAGATGAGGACTGTGCTTACTGTCGATGATTTTGACTTCATCATCGTAGCTCTAAACGAATATTCACTGGAAATCGTGGAGAAACAAGAAGCCAAGCAGGAGGAAATGTATGATAGAATTGAGGTCGAACTCCGAGGGGTACAACAGACCCTTCCTTCCAGTCGCGCAGTCACCACTATGCCCCTGCTATCAGGAGAACCAGAGTTGGGAGATGGGCCAGCCCAACTCCACCGACTAGCTGATGCGGTCGAAGCTCACCTTCATTGCATACAAGAAGAAATAGAGCAAGCCACCCAAGCCTTGAAGTAAGTGCAAGGCGTAATCCTAGGAAAAAATAGAGTTACAGAGAAAGAAAAGGTTTATCTCCAGGAAAAATTTGAAGAAGAAAAAGCCTAGATGCAACAAGAAAAAGAACAACTATTCGTAGAGCAACTCGAAGTGAAGGAAACAATCGACATAGCACTCCGCTCTGTGATAGGCTTAGAGCCACAAGAAAAAGACCAAGTCACCCATCAAGTAGAGAAGCTCACTGAAGCTATCCAATAGCTACACCAACGAATAACAGACTTAGAGCTCTGCACAGTGCCCGACACCCCGCAGGATGTGAGGGACCAAAGAGAAGAAAATGCTTGAAGCACAATTGAGAGAATAAAGGCCCTTGCCACAGAATGTAAGAAAATCACTGATCGCAGTGCCCAGACCTATGAGCAACTCATTGAGAATCCAGAACTAAAGGCACTAGAGTCACAACTTCAAGAGGTGAAGTATCAAGCAGAAACGATACATGCGTAGTTGAAGCCCCTGTCAGCTATGGAAAGAATGAAGCGATCCCAGGAGTAACGCGCTACCTATCAATAAGTCCACACCATCCAGAGAAAATTCATGGAAGTGACTCAAAGGCTCCAACCTATACAAGATAAGGCTTACCAACTGTTCACAGAGATCGAAGGCCGAGGAGCGGAACTAGAGCAAGTCATCACTATAGCTGAACAATGCCTAGAGGGACCTGCAAACGAGGCAGTCATACAAGAGTTCATCAAACATGAGGCTGTGGTACAACAACAAGTCGAAGAAGCTCAAGCCACGCTCAAGGATTTTGAAGTAGAACTAGTCAGAACAGAGTGAATCGGGATGAGTCACATGTGAGTGTTGGGGGCCTGTTGGCCCTTGACCAAGTTTTGAGGATCCTTGGTCATGTTTGAACTAATTTTGGGACTTTGATAGGCTATCAAAGGCAGAGCGCAAGATGAAGTGTAGATCGCGGGATCTCGACCCTTTTTAGGTCCCTTTTTGGGATTCAGGATTATGTAATGGGTATGGGAATTTCGTCCCATGGGTTTACCCATGATTAGGCATATTTTGGATGTATAAATAGATGCTAAGGCTATGTAGTGAGTATGAATGGCTAAGTGCCCTTTGTCTAGATGCAAGTGATGGTTGTAGTCCAATCTATGTGATTGACAGTGCTAAGTGATAAGTGGAGATTGATTTGGTGCATACTATGTGAGACTTTCAGATTTAAGTGAAAATCATTGCAAGAGACTATGGAAGGCTGTGTGCTTAGATCTACTCAGGGAAGAAGGATCTAGTGAGCTTCACAAATCCCATTCCCTTTGCAGAGTAGGGTTTTTGAGGCTCTGTGCATGTAACTGATTGAAGAAGCTAATAAAGAAGACAAAGAGTTGGTGGCCATAGCCCCAGGGTGGGGGTGAACCACATACATGCTGTGTTGCTCTACTTTGTGCGATGTATTGATGTGATTATGTGTTTACTTTCTTAGAGATTTAATATAGATGAATGATTTGTCGATTCTTAGTGCTTATGGATAGATGCTAGATCTGATTTATGTATGTATGCTTAGTGCTTAAATACCTTAGATCTGAATGAATACTATGATACTCTGTAATTAGGGTTTAACTACGTTGTGACTGAGACTAAATATTGATGAATGTTAACTGCTGAGTGCTCTATCAAGTGCTAGAATCACAGATCTATGTCCCAGCTAAGGTTGCAGACATTTGAGTCCTGCAACCACCCCTTCCTCTACCTCGCGTGAGACTTCATCTACTTCGCAGGTGTTGCCGAAAGGGCCGGTAGTTAGGGTTTTGTTGGTGCGCTGTTGTAGCGTTGAACCCTGGATTTTCCCTTGTTCCAACACTACACGTCATATATCTCCTCTTGGATCTATGGATCCATGTGTCTCTGGTGTGTATCTCTCACGTACGTCTCCTCCATCATATCTAACATGCCACTACTATCCTCATGTGTCGTGGCTATCAGGGGTGTCTGGAAAGATGACATATGTGTCATGGTCATCATAGGGAGCTTGTCATATCTAGGCGCTAACACATGTGAATACTCACCAGTGTCATCACCCTGCTAAGGTGTAAGGTCATCAACGGTATGTGATATGGCCGCTGAAGTACAGGTGCTATCATCCTGTCCATCTAACTATCTCTCCAATGCACAAGGGTCACTATCCTCCCCAAGCGTGTAAGAATCCCTAGCCTCTGTGCAAGAGTCACTAGCACCATCAGACTGCTCCAAATGAGCATCTATCTTTGCATCCTCACACACCTCATCATCATTGTCACAATGCACCTCAATAATGTGCTTCTTACCTTTACCCCTACATCTATGATCTGGTTCCCAAGGCACTTTGCAACTGTAGCAAAGTTGCCCGCTCCTAATGGGTGTGGGGTTTCTCTGTTCTTCCCTCCATCTAGCTGTGTCGACTTTGTGTCTCTGTATACTATCAATCCACTCTATGACCTCATCTTGGCTCCACCAAGGATTGTTTATGGCTACCCACTGTTGGAACGTTATATCAGCCCTAAGTCTCTCACTACAAGCATAGTATTCCCGTTCACAATGTACAACCGCTTTAGCAAAATATATAAGCTCCATATTTCCATATGGAAGATCCCTCAGGCTGGAAGGAATCTAGGCTCTGATACCACTGTAATGTTCCCATGAAAATAGACTAAGAACATTGCGTTTTTGCATGATTTTTAAACTGTTTCTGGTTGTGGCATTTCGTTAAACACTTTGTTGATTTACTTATGTTCGGGTGTTTACTTGCAGGTTGGATTCTTTAATTCATCCTTAGGGTTTATATTCAGTTTTCACACATAGATATGAGATATAATAAATGGAAATACAAGATACACCAAATATGGAACCAATAGCAAAGATGTGACCTTTATTAATATCATGAGAAAGAACCTAATACAAGAGTGATTCCAATATGGAATGATCAACAAATGGATCCAATAAACATATTAAGAGCTGCTACAAAATGATCCAATAAGAGCCTACAAGCCTCCAAAGGCTGAATACACCATGGAGACCGGTACAAAAGAGATATGTGTCATATGGAGTGCCAAACCCCCACTGGATAGATCATGCTCTGTAGAAGACTGGATACCCTCAACCATTTGGCCCTGTATCTAATGTCCTCCAAATGAATCCAAACTGAGTAGAATAGTAGATCGGGTTACTGCAAGGACAACCCAGGTGCTCAAATATCCAAGATCCCTCTCCAACTCATGGATGTAGCCTCCCTCCAATGAGTGATGTGCCCCCTTAGATGACTGAAACCCTAGATAGTTTGACCTCTCTCCTAGAGACCTCCCAAGGCTCCACAAAACCATCGAAAAGATAGATCGAGGCCTTGCAAGGAAAACCCAAGTGCCCAAATCATCAAAATCCCTGCTAGACTCTTGGATCTAACCCTCCTCCAAAGAATGGTGCACCCTCCTCTTGGGGAAATCATCCCACTCTCAATGTAAATCAAACCTCCATTGAAA
>ML832786.1:9348-28364 GCA_009831015.1 Picea engelmannii
AGAGACTTTTCTAGACTTTCTTCGATCTTATTTGCTTCTAAGATTTGTTTTTTCAGATTGTTCATAAGTTTTTCCATCTCCTTTTCTTCTTGTTCATATTTTTCTTTCTGTTCAACTGCAAAAATTTTCAACTGTCTATATCTGGTTTTGTATTTTCTTAATTCATCCAAGGCACTGAGAAGTTATTCCTCCATATTAACTTCTGTGTCATCTTCTAAATTCTTCTCATGTTTAATTTTTTCTGTCTCATTAGATTCTTCAATACCTAAGAAAAGAACTTCATCATCATCAGATTCATCATTGTCACTAGACTCTAACGAGTTGTTGTTTTCTTCTTTAGAGTAGAAATTATTTTTCCCTTTGTAGAACTCTTTCTTGTAGTTGGGTTTTTCCTTCTTCTGGCATTGTTTGTTTATGTTTTCTTTCTCTTCAGGGTCCTCCTTGGGATAAGGATACTTGGATGCAAAATGACCAACTTTGCCACAATTAAAAAATTTGAAAGGAAGCTTGCCTTTGTACTTCCCTGATCCTTTCTGAAGTTTTCTAATGAAGTTGTCTTCCTCCACATCAGATTCTTCATGATGAAAGGATTGAGGTTTTGCTTCTGATTTATCTTTGTCTTGGATGCTTTGAAAGTTGTTTCGTCTTTTGCTGATTTATTATTTCCTGTTCTCATTTCATATGCTGTAAAAATCCCATGGAGCTGGTCAACTGTGAGTGAGCTTAAATTAGATCTATCTTCAATTGAGGAAATATTTGCATCGTATCTCATTGGTAATGACCTTAGTATTTTTTTCACAATGGGTTTATCTATAACTTCTTCTCCTGCCGCTCTAATTGAGTTGACCACTTCATCTACCCTGTGAAAGTATTCAACAATATTTTCTTCTTCTTTCATTTTCAGGTTTTCAAATTGAGTTATATAGGTCTGTAGTTTGTCTTCTTTGACTTTGTCATCTTCTTCATATACACCCTCCAATTTTTCCTAGATTTCTTTGGCTGATTTGCAATGCATAACTTTCACACATATAGAGTTAGTCAACCCAACTAGAATTCCATTAACTGCTCTTGGGTTATCATTACATATTTTCTTTCCTCCAGAGTCTTTAGGTGGAGTAGTCAATGCAATGTAACCATCTACAGCAGATTGCCAGATATCAAAACCAAGCGCCAACATGAAGTTTTTCATTCTTATTTTCCACAGAGCATAGCCTTCTCCATTGAACAATGGTGCTTTATTGTTAGACATTCCTTCTTGTTGATCCATCTTCAAGATCTATCTTCAAGTTTGTTAGACTGTGATGAAGGAACCTACTCTAATACCAATTGAAGGATTAGATCCTATCACTGAGAGGGGGGGGGTGTGAATCAGTGACACAACAATTATATCAATTTTTCATTTATTAATGCAAACATAATTTTAACACAATATTTTATCGTGGAACCCAAATGGGAAAACCACAAACTCTTTTCTATTAACTGCAAAATTTGTTTTACATGTTACATATAAGGAATATGTACTTCCTCTTTGATCAGCACTAACTGATCAGGATGCACCCACACCCTAGTTTACCATCACCAACTGGTAGGAGGCTATGACCCCCTATTTAGTCAGCTACAACTGACAAGGAAGCACCAACTCCCTCTGCAGGCACCAACCTACCCTTGCACCACCCAACCACCCTTAATTCATAGGTATTTAGCTTTACTTCCTGGAATCTACTTCAACTTTTGATCTTCTAATCTGGACAACAGAGACACTTTCTTCTCACCACTTTTTCTCGTTTATATAATCTTCAAACTGGTGTGAAATTTAAAACAACGTGTCCCTTTATTTGAACCATTGTACCTTTTCATTTAAAATGATAATTAAACTTTAATTAATATCATTTTTTCCTTTTTATTCTTTATCCATATTTTCATGATTTATTCTCTTTTAATCATGGCTGTGTATCGATTCATTTTTGTCTTGAGTTGATCATAGACATGGATTGACTCATTAGATCGTACTCATGTTACTGCTGCGTTTTCGGTTCACCAATAGACGATATTCGATCATTTATCGATTCTCTGTATTGTTCTGGTGTAACTCTCTGTCAAATGAAATCTGTATGAGGCGCTCCCTTCAAACCATTTCATATGATCGTGCCATACAAAACCACGAGATTTAGCAACTATAGCGACATCCCTTTAAAGCTCTTATAGCATATGACCAATGACGGTGACCTCATGCTTAGGCAATACAAGGTCCTAAGCGTTTATTGCTCCAACGATCACAATTCAATTTCCCAATGAGATGGATGGCTGACAAAATTTCGACACTTTGCCCTTCGAGTCATTGTGACTTTCAATATTACAAAACTCACGATAAGGAAATCGTTGAAACAATTAGACGACTCACATTACATCTCTGAACCAAATCAATGGTTAATGTTTAATCCTTACACTATCCTTCCACTGTTGTAGATCGACGACTATGAATTAATCATGCATTGAGATGGATGGTTATCGTAATTTTGGGATTCTTATTGTGACATAACTTGCTGACGTCTCTTGTTGACGTGTCACAAGCCTATTAGCTGCCACGTGTCATTCATATTCATTATTTTCACGTACCTTAAATGATGTATCAACTTGACACTTGTCAGTTTCTTACTATGCCACATGTCCTTGCTGACGTGGTTCGCTGACCCACAACCCTGATCCAACGGTCCTTGTTGTGTACTCCAAATCGACGGTCCTTATCTTATCGCGATTTCACATTTTGACATTCTTGTGATGAAGGATCTCGACACTCCATGTCGAGATCACCGAAATAGAGCTTAGTTGCACTAGCTCCTTTCCTTCTCATGACCATCGGTGGTGACTAGGCACTTATCCACAAAGCGCTTCGAAATTCCGCACTTCGGGGATTCTACTGTGAGTCTCCTTAATTCCTCCAACTCTCGGTATCTGAAATGCAGAAATGGAGGCTAGCAACGTTAGCTCCTTCCTTAACCTCATCCTTCGACTATGTGACCACTATCTATGACTAGGGGCCAAGCCTAAGGAGTGCATTGTGATTTCGGATATCGCAAACTCCTAATATGAGTTGCCTCGCTTGAATATCGCGAAACTATGAAAATGCTTCATGATAGATCAATGGTCCATAGCCTCAATGAATCTGATGGTTGACAGGGTTTCGACACTTTGAAATCACAACCTCTTTACCTCACTTATCCTATCCTTACACTTTGAGATGATCTGACGACTGACGGGAATCAGGTTTAATCTGATGGTTGTTGAGACTTCTCACAATTTCCTGTGCAATGGTCGACTTCTTAAAATTTTCAAGGAACCCGACGATACATATCCAATGCACTTCTTTCTACAGAGATTTGATCCTCATTAGCTAACCCTCATGAGCTTTTATCATTGGATTGTTGATCCTATCGTGATCAACAATAGACACAAAATACTTCTGTACTTCTGAGCTTGCACTGTCTATCTCTCCACACAGTTGACATCTTCTGCTCACTGATATACCTGTTGACATCAATGAAAATATCAACTGATGTAATTGATCATTACAGATCATCACTTCGACTGTTGACATCAATGACAATATTTCCAACAGAGACCTCCATGTGAGGCTCCAAGAACATGCCACTCCAGTGCCTTATCCATTGGGCTACATATTCCTTCACCTCCTTCCAAATTTCTGTAACTTATTCAAATCCTGAAAACACATTGCTAAAAACAAATCTCACACTGCAATACAAATGCAAACTAAAGGTTTCATTCAAACTGAAAACCAAATGCTTGCATGACAAGCTTATTTATATACATTCCTACTTCTAACTGCTGAAAAAATGAACCTTCAAATATATACAAATCTCTTCAGTAACCATACAAATAAATTTGTGACTGAATGATCTTCATCCTCATCTCGACAACTGAGCACTAAGTAAAAATAGAGACATAATGACAAACACACACACTTCCTTAAAAAATCATACTTACAATCCAGGAACTTTGTTCTTATGATGACAATAGATGAAAATCTATTGTTGTAAAACATATGCATATAAATAGCAACAGGATCTTGAAATCCATACAAAACTTGTTATGGCTCATCAATGAATTCCTCCTTGGTTGATTCAAGCATGAGCTAGCTTGAAAATTGTTGCAATATATTTCCACTCTTTTCACCAATTTCCAATGAATATGGGTGAATATGAAAAGGGATCTCAAGATCTATAGTTAGGGCTAGCTCATTTTTACATTCATAATAATCAAGCTGAAAATGAGAGTTGTCAACAAGTAGTGTATCAGAGACATGTCTATCTGCTTCTAGTCCATTTCTTGTGAAGGCATATCATAATGAAGATCATTCAAAACCTCTTGATCATCATGAAAAGTACTTTGTTCTATGAAAAATTCTTCATCACAAGTATGCTTTTTGTGACAAGCAAAGTCTTTACAAAGTAAAGAAAACTCATCACAACATTTTTGATAAAGATGTTCAACATAAAAATACTGTTGGACATATTTTCATTGATGTCAATAGTCGATGTGTTGATTTGTTGTTACGATGAATTATCATTACTATAGATAAGATTGTCATTAATGTCAACAGTATATTAGTTAGCAGAAAATATGGGTGATGACAATATGTAGAGATCGAAAGCGTAAGTGCAGGAGGAGGAGTGAACAATATACAGAAGATCAAAAGCATAAGCTCAGGAGGAGGAGAGAACTGAAGAAATTTGTGATTATTGTTGATCACGATAGGATCAACAATGTTCCTATGATAAAATCTCAGAAGGAAGAGCGCATTGCAGAAGTATCGTCGGGATCGATGGAAATATTGAGAAGTCGACCAATGCACAGGAAAAGGTGAGAAGCCTAAACAACCATCCAATCAAGAAATTGAAGGTGTTTATCATCTCATATAACAGACATCGGTCATATGAGTGATCGTGGGCTTGAGGACCATTGAAGGATCGTGACTGTTGGATCTACAATCCAGATCAACGACAGGGATAGATTGCGGAGATTAGAAGGAGAATTAAACAACTCGCTAGTTCCAATATTGCAATTGGTCTAGATCGTTAGATCTCATAGACTCGAATATCGACGACTACAGTTGATCCAACAAACGATCATTTTAAGACAGACTAATTCGTGACCTTAGGATGCGTAATCGCCATATCAACGATAGGGATAAATTGTGGAGATCGGAAGGAGAATTAAACGTCTCACTATTTCCAATCCCTCAATTGGCCTAGATCATCAGATCTCATAGAATCAAATATCGATGACTGTGGT
Organism: Picea engelmannii; assembly: GCA_009831015.1. NCBI lineage: Eukaryota > Viridiplantae > Streptophyta > Pinopsida > Pinales > Pinaceae > Picea > Picea engelmannii. The sequence continues at coordinate 14,659 of ML832786.1, forward strand.
TGATCCAACAAACGATTAGTTTAAGTAATATTAAGTCATGACCATCGGATGTGCAATCGCCAGATCAATGACAGGGATAGATTGCGGAGATCGAAAGGAGAATTAAACATTGTGATATTTCCATTCCCACAATTAGTCAGGACCGTCATATCTTATAGCTTCAAACATCGATGACTGTGGTTGACTCGCCAACAATGCACAACTTCAAATTGCAGATTTTGGGTGTCAAGTTAAATCACTCGCAAGTTGTGGTTCTACAATCATCATCAACCGTTGTTCTACTTCGAGTTTTTTCATAACCGTTGGATCACTTTAAAGTGGAAGGATAGGATTAGTGGGGATAAAGGTTTGAGAATTTTATTATCTGAATACCCGTCAGCCGTCGGATCAAACCCAAATTCCCATCATCCATCAGATCATTCTCGAGTGGAAGGATAGGATAAGTGAGGTAAGATCTGAGATCTCATTTATGTGAATTTTTGTCAGCCGTTTGATCACTCTAAGTGGAAGAACATGATAAACTAGAAGAGTTGCATCGTAGATAGATCGATCCATCAATATAAGAACATGATTGATGAACAATGTTTAGTTCGGGTCTAAAGTTGTGAGGAAGTTACGATCAGGAGAAATCTCACTTCAAGAATTCAGTTTGAGATTTGAAATACCCAAAGCTCGGAAATACAAAATGAATAAGGACCATCAGATTTGGAGGACATATGATGACCGTTGGATCAGGGTTGTTGGTCAGAAAACCACGTCAAAAAGGAAATGCAACAGACCACATCTACAAGGACATGTGGCAAACCATGTCAGAAGACCACATCAACAAGTACACATGGCATAATCAGATGATGACAAGTGTCAAGAGGAAATTGGCTCATTCCATGTCAACAAGTGACATAAGCAAGTTACGTCACTCTGGGGGAATGACTTTGGGAGTTTCACCACCAAGAAATGTCAAAATTCTTGAAGTCCTGAAGGACAAAGTTCTAAAGTCACTCTTAACCGTCGATCTGAGATACCCTTCGGATACTATTCTGACCATTATATCAAGGAGATGAATATGTGTCACATTGAGAAATCTACGTCGATAGAACACGTGAGCAAGAAACTGTGACAAACCACGTCATCATTCCACGTCAGCAAGGACATGTGGCACAGTCAGAGAATGACAAGTGTCAAGTTGAATCGACATTTCAGGTATGGGAACATCACTATTCAGAGTGACACGTGGAAGCTACTCATATCATGACATGTCATCAAGTGATGTAAGCAAGTTACATCACTACGAGAGTTTATCTTCGAGATTTTTACCACCATCACTTGCCCAAATTCCTGAAGTCCCGAATGCCGAAGTCTTGAAGTGGACACGAGACATTCGATATGAAGATCACTTTAGGAGAATTCTCGATCATCGATCTACTATAGTGGAAGGATAGTGTAAGTGGAAGTATTAACCGACAACAAGTAGTCTCCACCACTTATGACTTACTCAACAGGTGATCACTTTGGAGGAAAGAAGGGGTTGAGATTTGAAATCTCTGAAGTCCGGAGACCAAAAGGATATATCAACCTTTGATCCGAAAGGAACACGCGTCAGTGGATTGAGAGCTCTGGAATATTGATGTATGGAGGAAAGAAGGGGTTGAGATTTGAAATCTTCGAAGTCCGGAGACTCGAAGGAGATCTCAACTATCGATTTGATGTCGGGTGTACTCTCAACCGTTGATCAAAATATAGTGGAAGGATATCGTAAGGATAATAACCAAAGTCTCGAAGTGGACATGAGTCATCCAATCAGAATATCACTTCAGGTGCATTCTTAACCGTTGATCATAATATAGGTCCATGGATCGAATCTGACAATTGATTTGGTTCCATGAAGTAAACATGAACCGTCCGATATATTCAATGAAATCTTCTCTGGGATATTTGACATATTTCAAGTCTCGAAGACCCGAAGGGCGAAGTCCCAAAGTCCCTAAAATCTTGTTAATATTTAAGCCATTATTATAGTTCTTTGAATTTCAATGAATAACAACAACATAAGATAAGACCACTGAGAAATACACAATCACAAGAGACACATCATTTATCCTGGGAAACCCTCATGGGGCAGAAAACCCAGCAAAACTTACTTAATATAGATAGCCAATACAATGCCAAGAGATAACTCAAACAAGTACACAAAGTCCTCTCCCAAAGATGCGCCTCTCTCTCTCTCTCTTCTCCAACTGCATCTCTGAAACTTGTCTCTCAATGAACAAGTGAGTGTGTGTCTAAGTGAGGCGCTAGCCTCCTTATTTATACAATTCTGGCACATGTGGAAGTGTCTTTTCACTGGCAGGGCCGACTTCTTCTTCTGGGTGGTTATAACCACCTTTATTATATTTTGGGGCTTCTTTAATATATTATGGGGCCGAATTCTCTTTCTGCCCATTACAATTACATTATGACCAATCCGTAAAAGGGGATTTGGTCCTTTTACAATAGTCGACATGATCAATCCACAATGGGGATTGGTCCAATGAATAATACATCAAATAATAATAAGAATACACTTTGTAGTTACATTATTTCAACACTCCCCCTTAACAAGAAGGGTATTCTTTAACAACATTAGACGAGAGAGAGGCCTTTATCATCAACAACATCAGGAGGACGACATCATCACTATCATCTTGGAACACTGACTGGCGTATCTATAAATCATCGAAATTTTTCTTCATCGGCAACATCGTCATTCTCAAGGGAATGCAATCATCATCTGCATAAATATGTATTAGTATAAAACTAATACATCATCATCATCACAGCACGAGGCTGGCTCATCATAATGTAGGATTGACTTTACGTCACAACTCTTAAGCTGGAAGCTCAATACTCGTCTTGCTTTACGTCACAACAATCAAGTTGGAAGCAAGATACTAGATTGGCCTTACATCACAGCTTTTCAAGCTGGAAGCACAGTAGTAGTCTCATCTCAACGTCTTGCTTTACGTCACAGCACTCAAGTTGGAAGAAATATACTAGAATGGCCTTACATCGTATCTATCAAGCTGGAAGCACAGTACTAGTCTCATCTCAACGTCTTTCTTTACGTCACAACACTCAAGTTGGAAGAAAGATACTAGACTGAATTTACGTCACAACTATCAAGCTGGAAGCATAGTACTAGTCTCATCTCAACGTCTTGCTTTACATCACAACACTCAAGCTGGAAGAAAGATACTAGACTAGATTTACGTCATAGCTTCTCAAGCTGGAAGCACAATACTAGTCTCATCTCAGCGTCTTTCTTTACGTCACAACACTCAAGCTGGAAGCAAGATACTAGACTGGATTTATGTCATAGCTGTCAAGCCGGAAGCACAAAAATAGTCTCATCACATCTTCTTGCTTTATGTCACAACCATTAGGTTGGAAGCAAGATATTAGACTGGATTTATGTCACAACTGTCAAGCCAAAAGCACAGTACTAGTCTCATCACATCTTCTTTCTTTACATCACAACCATCAAGTTGGAAGCAAGATACTAGAATGGCTTTACGTCACAGTTGTCAAGCCAAAATCACAGTAATAGTCACATCGCATTGTCTTGCTTTACGTCACAACAATAAGGCTAGAAGCAAGATACTCGTCTTGCTTTAAGTCACAACAATCAAGCTAGAAGCAGGATACTAGACTGTCTTTACGTCGCAGCTATCAAGATAGAAGCTCAGTACTAGTCACATCACATCTTCTTGCTTTACGTCACAGCAATGAAGCTGGAAGCAAGAGATGGCTCATCACAACAACTACTCCCCCTTTCGAGGAAGGTCCTTTTGGACTATTCCAAGCTTATCTCAAAAGTGCTCAAACTTTACACAAGATAGAGCTTGGTCAACACATCAACAACATGTTCATCCATGCTAATGTACTGGAGCTTTAAGGCTCCTCTCTGCACCATGTCACAGATGTAATGATAACTAATATCTATGTGCTTCAACCTGTCATGGAATACATGATTCTCTGTCATCTTTATGCAACTCTGGTTGTCACATAGGATCATGGTTTCTTCCATCTCTAGGTCAAATAGGTCGGTCAACAACTTTCGAAGCCATATAGCTTCGTAGCTGGCAGAACATGCAACAATGTATTCTACTTCCATTGTGTTGAGAGAAATGTTGGATTGCTTCCTACTCTGCCACGAGATCATGGCTGATCCCAAACTAAAACAACATCCTAAAGTGCTTTTTCTGTCAGAAACACTTCCTGCCCAATCTGAATCAGTGTACCCACTCAATGTGAAATCATGATATCCATCATAATTGAGACCACAATCTAATGTACCCTTAAGGTACCTCATCACATGTTTTGCAACCACAAGGTGAACATGTCTGGGTTCTATGAGAAATTGACTAAAGGTTTTCACGAAAAAACAAATGTCCGGTCTGGTGTTCGTCAAGTATATCAACGATCCAATAATCTATCTATACAGTGTGGCATCAATCAATTCTGACGAAGTATCGACCAACAACTTCAACTTCATTTCCGTGGGTGTATTCATGGGCTTGCACTCTAACATGTCAAATCTCTTCAATATTTTGACTGCATAATTCCCTTGGTTAAGGAAGATCCTCTCTGGACTCTGCCATACCTCAAGACCTAAGAAATAGTGCATTAGGCCAAGGTCTTTCATCTCAAATTCTGAAGCGAGTCTCTTCTTACATTCAATGATGATCTTTTCTTCTCCAGTTAAGAATAATTCATCCACATACAGTAATAGTATTACTGGATCATCGTTCATAACCTTGAAGTAGAGGTTAGAATCTTCTTTACTCTTGGTAAAGCCAAAGCTCATCAGGAAACTGTCTATCCGGCCATACCAAGCTTTAGGAGCTTGCTTCAATCCGTACAAGGCTTTCTTCAACTTGCAAACATGAGAATTCTTGTCTTCAACTTCAAATCCTTGAGGTTGCTCTATATACACTTCCTCTACGATGAAAACATTTAGGAAAGCTATCTTTACGTCCATCTGGTGCAACTTCCACTTCATCTTAGCTGCAAGGGCTATGGTGGTTCTGATCGAAGTTTATCTAGCTACATGAGAGAATGTCTCTCCATAGTCAATGCCTTCCTTTAGAGAAAAGCCACGAGAAACAAATCTTGCTTTATACTTCTCAATACTTCCATTGGTAGCATGTCTTATTTTGAAGAGCCATTTGGAAGATACATGTCCTTACCCTTCGATCTGGGAACTATTTCCCATACATCATTCTTTATTATGGATTGGTATTCCTCTGTCATGGAATTTGCCCATTCTTTCTTCTAAATGGATTCTTCAAAGAAGGTAGGCTCCTTTTCTAGAAGATCACACATCAAAGCTATATAAATGGAGAATGGCTTAGGTTTCTTCACATGTCTCGTGGTTCCTTCGAGAACACCATATTTATCTCCATCTTGAATACGATCTCTAGCCCAAGCTGGCTTTCTTTTATGGGAGATTGTCATTTGAGGAGGTTCTTGAAACTCTACTACGTCATGATCTTCTAGAATTTCCTCATCAGGGGAAGTTACGACTTCCCTCACTAGTTCAGTAGCTCTAGGAACCTCCCTCACTGATTCTACAACTCTGGGGATTACGGGTTCCTTTTCATATACCTCTTCAAGCTAGCATTTTCTCGATTTCTTGAGCACTGCATATTCATTAAAGGTCACATCCCTGCTGATCTCAATGTGGCGGTGACCTGGTATATAGATCCTGAAGGCCTTGGAGACCTCACAGTATCCCACAAATATTCCCTTCTCTCCTGAGGGTTCCAGCTTGTTTCTTTTCTCTTTTGGTATATGTATAAATATTGGGCAGCCAAATATTTTGAGATGGCTTACCTCTAGCTTCTTTCTAGTGAACATCTCTTCTGGGGTCTTGAACCCAAGTGCACTATGGGACAATTGGTTTTTCACATATACTGTTGTCATTACTACTTCTACCCATAATCACATAGGAAGATCTTGATCGTGGATCATGGTCTTCATGACTTCCATTATTGTTCTGTTCTTTCTTTCAACCACACCATTTTGTTGAGGATTATAGGGAGTAGTGAGTTCCCTCATGATCCCAACATCTTTGTAGAAGCTCACAAACTCTTTTGAGGTGTATTCTCCTCCATTATCTAACCTGAGTATTTTGATCCACTAATGGAGGATGATGGCATTGGGCCACACACATCTGAATGAATGAGTTCTGGGACTCTTTCTGCTTTGTTGTCTCTCTTCAGAAAAGGGTTCTTGATGTTCTTCCCTTGTTCACATCCATTGCATACGCCTTCATGGTCAAATTTGAGTTCCGGTAAACCTGTCACAACTTTTCATATGTATGGTAGCGCCTTGTAGTTGATGTGATCTAATCTTCTATGCCAAAGTTCACATGAGTTTTCAATGGCTTGGGTCATGGCATCTTTTGAGTGACCCTTTAGCTTATACAAGCCATTCTCTTCTTTTCCAATGATGATTGCTTCATTTATGGTTTATCCTTTAGTATGTTCCCTTCTGCAACCTTCACTATTGCTTCCCTATGACCTGGAAAAAGGTCAACAAAACAACAAGCAAGAGTAATATCCTTTTGATAATATAAAGCAATAGCACGAAAAATCATCACATTAGATCCTTTAGAGCTATCATTTGTAACTTGTCTGAAGCAAAGATTAAAGGTAAGGAATACAATACGAAAATGAGGTCAACACTCTCATAGTGTTGTGATCAAACATTCTTCCATGGTAACCTGGAACTAACACATGGAAACCTGGAACTAACACACGAGGTTTCTCCTAGAGGAGGTGTTAGTTGTATCAGGAAAAGCATTTACCTCTATATGCTCACATGATATCAAGTATAATACTTTACACAGAATTCTATCTCAACTATAGTCATCAACTTGTCATGTGTACCTTTGAATCTTATCAACTTGATTAATCAAATCTGGAGCCTTGTCCTCAGGAATGAGTGCTTTCTTTTCTTCCGAGTCTCCTTCACTCAACATGATGAGTTCTTTCTTCAACCTGTCTTTTGTACTAAGAATATATGCTATCTTGACAGAAGGTTGGGTTAGAGGATAAGTTCTATGATCTCAATTTTTAATCCATCTAATACCTTGACTCAGAAAAGGTCAGAATGATGCAACATTGATCAATATAACTAATGGATGCATATCAGAATAATCACACCTGGGTTGCATCATTCCTATGAATGTGTTGGATCTTGATATCCTTTTGGATCTATGGAAAGAGATCCCTTCTCCTACAAATACTCTTTAAAGTTTAACCATTTAAACATATGTGAGTACATACCTCTAATAGCATTTTTAGGTAGTGGCACCATGTAGCAGTAGTGGTAATCATTACCAACTCTTAAAAACTTCAAGGGTGATTGCAACTGGTACTATGGTTGCAAATGTAACTGATACTACAGCTGCAGTTGATATTGCAACTGGTTCTGAGACTGCAACTACAACTACAACTTAGGGTTTTATGAGGAAACCCTAATTTTTCAAACTTCAAAATTTGAAATTCTGATCCAGGGGATAGATGCGCTGAGTTGAGGCGAGTAAGCTGGTGCAGTCAGATTTATGAAAATCCAACTTTTACCCCCTCAAATTTAATCTACGGATTTCTGGACTGGTGCTTCTAGTTTTCTGGTATTTTTGGTACTTCTGGTACTCTGGTTTTCTGGTACTTTGTGAAACTAGGGTTTCACTTTTTGGGAGATATAGCCACTGAAAAGGTGCACTGAAGGTGCCAAAATGATCCTTGAGGGAGGGCACACTTTTCTATATGGTTTTAGGGATGAAATACCTCACCAACAAAAATCCCTAATTTGCATGTACGACAACAGTGACATTTTTCACTTTTCTCTTGTGAAAGATGCTCTCTTCATCTTGGCTCTGAAACCATGTTAATGTTTAATCCATTATTATAGTTCTTTTCATTTCAATGAATAACAAAAACATAATATAAGACCACTGAGAAATAAACAATCACAAGAGACACATCATTTATCATGGGAAACCTTCATGGGGTAGAAAACTCAGCAAAACTTCCTTAATATAGATAGTCAATACAATGCCAAGAGATAACTCAAACAAGTACAGAAATTCCTCTCCCAAATATGCGCCTCTCTCTCTCTCTCTTCTCCAACTGCAACTCCAAAACTTGTCTCTCAATGAACAAGTGAGTGTGTGTCTAAGTGAGACGCTAGCCTCCTTATTTATACAAGTCTGGCATGTGTGGAAGTGTTTTTTCACTGGAAAGGCTGACTTCTTCTTCTAAGTGGTTATAACCACCTTTATTATATTTTGGGGCTTCTCTAATATATTATGGGGCCGACTTCTCTTTCTTCCTATTACAATTACATTATGACCAATCCGTAAAAGGGGATTTGGTCCTTTTACAATAGCCGACATGATCAATCCACAATGGGGATTGATCCAATGAATAATATATTAAATAATAATAAGAATACACTTTGCAGTTACATTATTTCAACAAACCTTCCATCTCAACGGGAGATTGAATCGTGGTCTTTGAATTGGTAAGCGCTCAAGCGCTCATCTCGCCTAATATCTAAATAACACCATTGGTCATATGGTAAAGAGATTTAAAGGGAAGAATGTAATGCATCGCTTAAATTGATAAGCCTGTGGTTCTATGACTATGATCATATGAACATGGTTTGAAGGAAGCGTCGATTTCTGTTATCACGGAGACGAAGGAAATCGATCCATGCCTATGATCGATTTATGAAAGTAAAAGGGGATGTCAGGTTTAATGTTGAAGACCCGAAAGGATGATCTCTGGTGGTCCCAAAAGTTGTTTTAAATAAATAAGTTAGTTATAACTTGTTTCACAAGTCGGATCAATAACTTAAACAAGTTTTGAGCATAAGAAACTATAAATACAACCATGATTGGTTCACTGGATTGTGTGTGTGTGGAAGTAGACAGGCTTGTGGAAAAGAGAGGCTCGCTGAGGAAGAGCAGCCTGCGGATAAAAATGAAGGGGATGTAGACCTGAGGTCCATGTGATTATCTGAGAGAAGATGAAGTGTAGAAGGTGCGAATATCAGAGGAAAGATAAAGAGAAGATGGCGTGAATTTCAGAGAGAAGATGAAGTGTGGTGATGAGCGTTTATGGTATACCTCTGATCATGAGATAGATTTGATTCAATAAGTGGATCACTGCTACTAGAGTTGAATTACTATATGAACTCTAGTTGGATAGAATATGTTCTATCAACAAGCTGGGTCTTGTGGCAAGATGGGTCTTTCTTGAGAGTTGGTGCTCTCTTAGGAGTTGGTGCTTGAAAAATATTTATTACTATATTCACATATTCACATATACATTATACAAAATCTTATACAAACATCTAGTATCTCTTGTCATTGTGATTATGATTTAATTGTTCTTAATCTGTTCAATTATATTAAGCTACTAACTTGTAAGAAGCAAAGTTAGAAAAGTCCACACACTAATTCACCCCCCCTCTTAGTGTGGGAGGTGTTTTCAACAATTGGTATCAGAGCGGGTTCCTTCAGCATAGTTTAATCACTAGAAGGTAGATCCTGAAGAAATGGGTGGACAGATGGATCTCTCTGTAATTGAAGCTCCCTTATTTGATGGAACAAATTATTCCTCATGGATATAAAATTTGAAATAGTATTTGAAGTCAAAAGGATCTGAAGTTTGGAATTCAGTAGTAAGCAAGCCCTGGATTTAACTACATCAAAGAATCTATCCAATATTACAGTCCAAAGAAAAGCAAGGAAGAACAATGAAGTGGCATTGAAGATTCTTCTTAATGGATTATCAGATATAGTCAAAGAAAGCATAGGACTATGCACATCCTCCAAGGACTTATGGATGAAGTTATAAGATATGTATCAAACCAAAAGACAAGAGATAGAATACATTCCTATCAAGGATGAAGAGGAAGACTGAGACATCAATAAAGGTAAAGACTCTCCACAATATTTCGATTGCAATAATGTTGATATTGAATCCTCCCCTGCAAGTAAAGAAGAAGACTCAGATACAATAAAAGAATGTTGTGTTAGAATTTATCTCATGAAGGAAGTAGAAGAAGAACTATCAAAGGCCAAACAAAAGGTTGATTGGAGTCTCTGCGAATACCGCTATGACCATAATGATTCAGACTATAGCTATCTTCATGACTACACCAAAGAATTTCTTGAAAAGAGTCAAAAGCATATCTTGGAAATAAAGGAAATGCTCAAGGACAATGAAAAGATAATGTATGATAAGGATAATCAGTTAGAAGAAAAAGAAGAGGATTTAGAGAAGCTAAAGAATGAAATCAATCAAGAAAAATAAAATAAGAAGGAAGATGACGAGCTTAGCAATCAAAGGCATATCCTGGAATTAAAAGAAAATCTCAAAGACAATGAAGAAATCATATTTGAGCAAAAGATTCAGTTAGAAAATAAAGAATAAGAGATCTAAATATTGAAAACAAAAGTTATTGATCTAACAAAAGAAAATAAAGAGGAGATTGAGAGATTGAAAAATGAAATCAGTCAAGCAAAAGAAGAAAAGAAGGAAGATGATGAACTGAGGAAAAACCTTGCATAACTAAAAGAACTAAGGGAAAGCTATGTCAATCTTAAAATCCAACTTGAAGAAGCCAAAAGGAGAGAGGAGGTAGTGAGGAACCAATTAAACAAAAAGGAATAATCCTATCATGAGCTGGAAGCAGAAGTTGTGAATCTTAGAAAAAAGGTTGAGAAGTCAAACACTCAAATCAAGTTCTTGAACAACTCCATGACCCAGGATGAGATCTTGGATAGTCAGAGATCACCAAATGACAAATCCGGTTTTGGATACAACAAGGAAGAAATCAATACTCCTAAGAAACCTTATGCAGGTCCTTCATTTGTAAAAGGTGAAAATAGGTCTGACACAGGTCCTTCATTTGTAAAGGATGAAGACAGGTTTGACACAACTCCTTCATTTGTAAAAAGTGAAAGAAGGTATGACTCAGTTTCTTCATGTTCAAGAAATAAAAGCAACACTACGAAATTTAGAAGATCAGATCAAGGAAGACATCCAAAAGCTAATCATACACCTCAAAACAAGTTTAGAAGAGAGACACCTTCATGGATGAATCAAAGAAGGTATGAGAGTGTTTTTAACAATTATTGTTTTTCTTGTAATGAATATGGTCATAAAGCGTTGAATTGTAGGCATCATGGAAGAAAACAAGTTGGTAGGTTCAACAACATTATAAGATGTTGGAATTTCAATCATGTTGGACATATTGTTGCATATTGTTACACTATGAGATGTTATAGTTGTGGTGGATATGGCCACAAAGCCAACAATGGTTGGAACTCAAGAAAACAGTCAATGAGAAATGCTTCATGCAATACGAAAAAAAGAGTAAATGAAACATGGAAGAAAAATGAAGTTGTAGCAATAGAAGATCAAAGAACAAAGTTCAAGAAACCATGACACTCACAGATGTGGATAGAAAAGACTGAACAAGTGAATGGGAGTGAAGTTAATTGCTGGAAAGAGAATTACAGTCATGTGACAAGCATAGTATAAACTTTCCCAAACAACTTAAGAGCAATGTACAGTAAAGAAGCATTTTGGATAAACATGGATACATCTGGTTAGAGATCGATGAGAATCAATGGGGAGATCCAAGAGTTGTTTGAATAATGTGAGCTACAATTGTGCAGTGTTCTAGTAGGACAACGACATCCACAAAAACAACATTCTAATGTACGAAATGATGTACATGATATCCTGTAGAGATAAAAAGAGGAGAGACCCTGTCAGAAAAATATACTCTTTTAGAAACAAAGGGGGATAACAGTCAGTAAAAAAATAGGGGAAGTATTTTGGTTAGTAAATAAGAAAGTAATTAGATTAAGTTTTGAAAAGACTTGATCACTACAAAAAATTGGTATCAAGGAAGACTACTCATTTGAAACAAAAAAATCCCAATCAATTGAGATAAGAAGTTAGTAAATTAACAGGGGAATAAAACTTGTTAGGAAGAGATACCTTTTCAAAAACAAAGGGTGAGAGTAGTCGGAAACAAAGAGAGAGCATATTGACAGGGGGAGTCATTCTGTTATGGTAGGCAGAACATGATTGTAGGAAGAGTTACCCAAGTTCAGATTCTAGTCAGTAACATACAAAGCTTTACCACAGGAGGAAAAACCCTTTGTCATTGATGTCAAAGGGGGAGAGAAAACTTCATAAGAGGAAAGCATCATCATAGGGGGAGTTTTGTATAAGAAGTTAGTGTGTTTCCCTCAATGACAAAGGGGGAGATTATTTGACATATTGTCATTGATGTCAAAAATCGATGTGATGATTTGTTGTCATGATGAATTATCATTACTATAGATGAGATTGTCATTGATGTCAAAGTATATCAGTTAGTAGAAAATATGGGTTATGACGATATGCAGAGATCAAAAGCGTAAGATCAGGAGGAGAAGCAAACAATATGCAGAAGATCTAAAGCGTAAGCTCAGGAGGAGGAGTGAACTGAAGCAATTCATGATTATTGTTTGTTAGGATATTTAGACACTTAGGATTTAGTTAAGATCTACTTGGTCTAATATGTCGTTAGGTAAAAGTGTGTTTCTTTAGTATGCATTAGTATGCATTTGTAGTTAGGAAATTCGACGGTCATGATATGTTCCCGACATAGAGTGATCCGACGGTTCATACTCTCCTCGATCTTAACGGCCATTGATCCGTGGCTTAACACCCGATTGGTCCATGATCTCTATTTAAATAGCATGGAGGGTCATTTGTCGATGATCGATAGTGAGAAACTCTCTTGTAAAATCTCTCTGTAATCTTTTTCTTTGCATTAATAAACTGCTCCAAGTGGCTGCGTTGGTTGGGGCCGTGGATGTTTCCCCATAGGGGTTTTACCACGTGAAAACATCGATGTGTTGATCTTTGATCTGGTTATGTGAGTGGTTACTGAAGGTGTTCGTCCTCTGTTGGAATACATGTGTTGTCGAACATGGTATCAGAGCCTGTTTGAAGACCCGCTCCTGTTGTAGATCGAGATCGTGAAGCCGAGTTACCTCATCTCCATTTTTTGGAATTTTCGTACATTTCTGGGATGAGAGGATTGTTCCATTGTGTCCAGAGAACTCGTTTCATTCAGGAACACTTTTCGTTTCACTCGAAAAGGTTTATGTTTTCCCACGATACGACCATTACAGTCAGATCTGGAGGTATAAAGTCTGAATACACATTTTTTTTTAAAATTTTGCAAAGTTTTGATTTTATTTCGGTTTGTATTTTTTTTTCCGAGATGCTACTCTTTTAGATCTGCGTATGTTCTTTTCCCCGCGCCTTGTGCGATCTCGACAAATCAGAAACAGATAGGAAAAGGTGCATCTTCCGGGTAAGCTAACCGAGATCTAACCCTTGTTGTCATCGGGAAGCAAAATTTTTTTCTTGTGTGAAAAGAGTTTTTTTGGAGCATGCTCTCCAAGGTCGTCTTCAACAACAACAACAACAACAAAAATCCTCCTTCTGAACATTACAATATGTTTTGCTAGACCATTTGGTTAAAACTTGCCTTATTAAGTAAGAGGTCTTGAGTTCAAGTCTCTCTCTTGTTACCTTTTTTGAAAAAGTTCATGCTATAAATTGTAAAGTGCATTTCACTTC
>ML832786.1:33216-52365 GCA_009831015.1 Picea engelmannii
CGACGGTCACGATATGTTCCCAACATAGAGTGATCCGACGGTTCATACTCTCCTCGATCTTAACGACCATTGATCCGTGGCTTAACACCCGATTGGTCCATGATCTCTATTTAAAGAGAATGGAGGGTCATTTGCCGATGATCGATAGTGAGAAACTCTCTTGTAAAATCTCTCTTTAATCTTTTTCTTTGCATTAATAAACTTCTCCAAGTGGCCGCGTTGGCTGGGGCCGTGGATGTTTCCCCATAGGGGTTTTACCATGTGAAAACATCGGTGTGTTGATCTTTGATCTGGTTATGTGAGTGGTTACTGAAGGTGTTCGTCCTCTGTTGGAATACCTGTGTTGTCGAACATTGTTGATCACAATAGGATCAACAATGTTCCTATGATAAAATCTCATAAGGAAGAGCGCATTGCAGAAGTATCGTCAGGGATTGATGGAAATATTGAGAATTCGACCAATGCATAGGAAAAGTTGAGAAGCCTCAACAACCGTCCGATCACGAAATTGACGGTGTTGATCGTCTCATATAACGTACATCGGTCATATGAGTGATGGTGGGCTTGACGACCGTTGAAGGATCGTGACTGTCGGATCTACAAGCCAGATCAACGACATGGATAGATTGTGGAGATCAGAAGGAGAATTAAACGACTCGCCAGTTCCAATCCCGCAATTGGTCTAGATCGTTAGATATCATAGACTTGAATATCGACGACTATGGTTGATCCAACAAACGATCGGTTTAAGACATACTAAGTCATGATCATTAGATGTGAAATATCCAGATCATTGGCAGGGATAAATTGCGGAGATCGGAAGGAGAATTAAATGACTCACTAGTTCCAATCATGCAATTGTCCTAGATAGTCAGATCTCATAGACTCAAACATCGATGACTGTGGTTGATCCAACAAATGATCAGTTTAAGTAATATTAAGTTGTGATCGTCGGATGCACAATCGCCAGATCAATGATAGAGATAGATTTGAAGATCGAAAAGGGAATTAAACATCGTGATATTTCCAATCCCGCAATTAGTTAGGACTGTAAGATATTATAGCTTCAAATATCGATGACTATGGTTGACTCACCAATAATGCACAACCTCAAATTGCGGAGTTTGGGTGTCAAGTTAAATCACTCGTAATTTGTGGTTCCACAATCATTGTCAATCGTTGATTTTCTTCGAGTGTTTTCATGACCGTTGGATCACTTTAAAGTGGAAGGATAGGATAAGTAGGTCTAAAGGGTTGAGAATTTGATTATCTGAATACCCGTCAGCTGTTGGATCAAACCCGAATTCCCGTCAGCTGTCGGATCATTCTCGAGTGGAAGGATAGGATAAGCAAGGTAAGATCTGAGATCTCATTTATGCGAATTTCCGTCAGTTGTTGAATCACTCTAAGTGGAAGGAGAGGATAAGCTAGAAGAGATGCACCACAGATAGATCAAGCCATTGATCTAAGAACATGATCGATGAACACTGTTCGATTTGGGTCTAAATTTGCGAGGAGGTTACGCTTCGAAGAAATTTCACTTCAAGAATTCAGTTTGAGATTCAAAATACTCGAAGCTCGGAAATCCGAAATGAATAAGGACCATCAGATTTGGAGAACATACGATGACCATTGGATCAAGTTTGTTGGTTAGCAAACCACGTCAGCAAGGACACACGACAGACCACATCTACAAGGACATGTGGCAAACCATGTCAGCAAGTACACATTGCATAATCATATGATGACAAGTGTCAAGAGGAAATTGACTCGTGCCATGTCAACAAGTGACGTAAGCAAGTTACGTCACTCCGGGAGAATTACTTCGAGATTTTCACCACCAAGAAATGTCAAAATCGCCAAAGTCCCAAAGGACGAAGTTCCGAAGTCACTCTCAGTCGTCGATATGAGATACACTTCAGATACTATTCTGACCATTAGATCAAGGATATTAACATGTGTCACATCAGTAGATCTACATCGACAGACCACGTTAACAAGAAACTGTGACAGACCACATCAGCAGTCCATGTCAGCAAGGACACGTGGCATAGTGAGAGAATGAAAAGTGTCAAGTTGAATCAGAATTTGAGGTATGTGCAAATCACAATTTAGAGTGACATGTGGCAGCTACTCAGCTCATGACATGTCATCAAGTGATGTAAGCAAGTTACGTCACTACAGGAGTTTTGCTTCAGGATTTTTACCACCAGCACTTGCCCAAAGTCCTGAAGTCCCAAAGTGGATACGAGTTGTCCGATATGAACATCACTTCGGGAGAATTCTTGACTGTCGATCTTCTATAGTGGAAGGATAGTGTAAGTGGAAGTATTAACCGGCAACAAGCGCTCTCCACCACTTATGAATTACTCAACAAATGATCACTCTGGAGGAAAGAAGGGGTTGATATTTGAAATCTCTGAAGTCCAGAGACCCGAAGGATATCTCGACTGTTGATCCGAAAAGGACACGAGTCAGTGGATTGAAAAATATGGAAGATTGACGTACGAAGGAAAGAAGGGGTTGAGATTTGAAATCTCCATGGTTCGGAGACCCAAAGGAGATATCGACCGTCAATATGATGTCAGGTGTACTCTCAACCATTGATCAAAATATAGTGGAAGGATAACATAAGCATAATATCCAAAGTCCTGAAGTGGACACGAGTCGTCTGATGAGAAGATCACTTCGGGTGCATTCTTAACCGTTGATCATAATACAGGTCGAAGGATCGAATCTGACCATTGATCTAGTTTTGTGAAGTAAACGTGAACCGTCCGATCTATTTGGTGAAATCCACTCTGGGAGATTTGACATGTTGTAAGTCTCAAAGACCTGAAGGGTGAAGTCCCAAAGTCCTGACAATCGTCCATCTCATCGGGAGATTGAATCATGGCCATTGAATTGATAAGCGCTCAAGCACTCGTCTCACCTAATGTCTGAATAATGCCATTGGTCATATGGTAAAGAGATTTAAAGGGAAGAATGTAATGTGTTGCTTAAATTGATAAGCATGTGGTGCTACGCCTATGATCATATGAACATGGTTTTAAGGAAGCATCGATTTATGTTATCAAAGAGACGAAGGAAATCGATCTATGCCTATGATTGATTTATGAAAGTAAAAGGGGATGATAGGTTTAATGTTGAAGACCTGAAATGATGATCTCTAGTGGTCCCAAAAGTCATTGTAAATAAACAAGTTAGTTATAACTTGTTGCACAAGTTGGCTCAATAACTTAAACAAGTTTTGAACATAAGCAACTATAAATACAACCATGATTGGTTCACTGGATTGTGTGCTTGTGGAAGTAGACGGGCTTGTGGAAAAGAGAGGCTCGCTGAGGAAGAGCAGATTGTGGAGAAAAATGAAGGGGATGCGGACCTGAGGTCCATGAGAATATCAGAGAGAATACAAAGTGTAGAAGGTGTGAATATCAGAGGAAAGATAAAGCGAAGATGGCACGAATTTCAGAGAGAAGATGAAGTGCAGTGATGAGCGTTTATGGTATACCTCTGATCATGAGATAGAGTTGATTCAATAAATGGATCACTGCTACTAGATTTGAATTACTATATGAACTCTAGTTGGATAGACTACATTCTATCAGCGAGCTGGGTCTTGTGGCAAGTTGGGTCTTGCTTGAGAGTTGGTGCTCTCTTAGAATTTGGTGTTGGGAAAATATTTATTACTATATTCACATATATACATATACATTATACAAAATCTTATACAAACATTTGGTATCTCTTGTCATTGTGATTATGATTTAATTGTTCTTCATCTGTTCAATTATGTTTAAGTTGCTAAATTTTAAGAAGAAAAGTTAGAAAATTCCACACACTAATTCACCCCTCCCCTCTTAGTGTGGGCGGTGTGTTCAACAAATAATCCTTACAAAACAAATTAAAAGCAACATGAAAACCTGTCAAAGAGTTGATACTGGAAACTGGAAGAGATTGACACCAGTCACGAGCTATTCCCTCTAATGAGTACCTGAAAAGATTGATCTTAACATCCTCATGCATGATCTGAAGTCGATGAATAAAATAATGGAAATCTAGCAAGTGTTCAACTTGTACTTCCCAATATTATCCTCTAAATATTGGAAGGCAACCTTCCCATTCATCTCTACTAGGCACTGGATTTGGAAAACCAACTATTTTTGAAAAATCACTGAACCTCTGAGTTAAGATCTTGTCCATTTAAAAAAAGTGGAGTTTCCAATAGATCTCTGAACAGTGGATTCACCATGGTGAAATATAAGCAGTCTAAAAGTGTCTAGATTCATTTCCCATCCAAAGCTAGATCTGATCATCATAGTTCACCCATAGAAGGTGTCTTCATTGTTGTCCCCAACAACGACACAAAACATTTTAGCACTAGGAATCACACCTAGACTATTGTAGGTGTAAGACTAGTACCCATCAAAATATAAATGGATTGAATTGGTTTGAGTGGATGGACCAACAATACCGGGAAAGAAAGGGAGAGGACAACAAACTGTCTACGGAGGCATTCCATTGAGCATGAATTCATAACATCCTACAGATCAAATGCAATCAAACTGTATACCAGACAAAGGGGATATATAATGATGAGTAGAAGCACGGTGAATATGAAAAAAGGAATGACATCCATTGTAAAAATATCCTTTCTGCAAATATATTAAAGATTGCTTAAACAATAAACAATGATTTAATGGGCAAGCTACAACAGATCCTTTGTTGTTCATGAATCCATCAATAAATGGTTGCTATGATCCTCAAAACCTGAAATATATTCAAGCAAGAAGATAACAAAGAAATGGAAAAACAAAGAAGACAATTTGATAATATCTCTCATGAATCTTTAATGGAATAAAATGTAATTATAAACAGGTCCCTAGGCTTACAAATGAGCAATTAAACTTCTCCTCCAACTCTCTCCTCTCTTGGCTCATGAATCCAACCCTTTCCTTATCAAAATCCACTTCATATATAGTGAATGATCTCTCTCTACCCTAAGGAGTTAGAAACCAAGAAGTTACATAGGATCCTCCTCCATTTAGGAGTCTTGTTACAAAATATTCCAACAAAAACATAACAACCTCCTATTTTTTGGGATCTTGTCTATTGAGATAAACGCCTTTTGAAATAGGTAATGCGGCTTGATATGGAGATGGAAAACATTTCCCTCATGTCCAAATAAATCCTAGGAAACCATTTGAACCTTCCCTGACAACTGGAATCCCTCCCATAGCTCGGATTTGTCAAACTATTAGAGTTCGCAACACCTTTGACAACATGCGCTGCGAACTTTCCTGTAGGTTATTATTTTGAATTTTCTCCCAAAATATGAACTGGGTCGAGCTGATTTCTTGTCAGTAAGTCAAAAACATCATGTTTTTACTCCACACAAAATTTCAAAGGAACCCA
Source organism: Picea engelmannii (assembly GCA_009831015.1). Taxonomy (NCBI): domain Eukaryota; kingdom Viridiplantae; phylum Streptophyta; class Pinopsida; order Pinales; family Pinaceae; genus Picea; species Picea engelmannii. Next base: position 38,635 of record ML832786.1, read on the forward strand.
AGTGGAAATTCAAAAGTTACAAGAAACACAATCCTCTATTGTGTGCTAATTGCTTAGAAATTGTCATAAATTACCAGATCACAACACCAGTGAGTTTAGGTGCTGCAAAATTTTCTATAACATCTTGTTTCACTTTGCCAATGATTTAAAATATAAAAACTCATGCCATGTGTCCTGATATGCTGCAAAACTTCATTAGATTTATATATGACTAGAGGGAAACACCAAAATTTGCTAATTATGGTTTAAAACTCATAACTAGCACAAAAAATGTTGTAAAAATGCAAGAAACATAAAATTTGACCAAAATTGATGTTGGTTATGGAGGATCAATGTCTTTATATTTTTTTTCTAGAGATTCTTCTGATATCCACCTTGGACAACATGTATAATTATTGATTCGCTACTTTATGTAATTCGTTATGACAACTAGGTGTGTGAAAATAGAGTACACAAGAATTTAAGGTTTAAATGACAGTATTGTTTTTCCTAAAGCTCACCTTGGGAAAAACTTTATACACATCACTATATACACATCAAGGTATGATATGGAGCACACTTCAAATACGAGGGATAATGGATCAACCACTGAGATTTGAAATGAAAGGAAGACAAGTGATAATCCTTTGCTAAAACAAAGTTTCAGCAACACAAATATCAGTTTGCAACACCAATGATGTATGCAATTTTACAAATGATTAACCATACACCTAAGATTTGATATTGGTTTCATTCAATGGGTTACTACTAAACTTCGAATTGATGCAAAAGATGAGGGTTTCAACAATTCTGGAACAAAGGGCTCACAATGCGTAGTTCGCAGTGTGCACTAGTGATGCAGAGTCAAAGAAACTAGTTTGCAACGCTGAGATGTTCAGTGGGAAAGATGACTTATTTGCAGAGGAAAATATACAGTGAGGTCAAAGTTACAGTCTAGACTGGTCGGCAGAATTCGGGGCACCATAGAAATGCATTTTAAAGTTTGCAGCAAATGAATTTGAACAGTTCACAATGCTAGTCTGTAGCTTCAATTTGCAATGCCAAGTTCAAAATCAAAAAGTGCACTTCAAGGAAATTGTTAGACATCTCGTGAAAAAATCCTTGAAAATCTAATTAAATGAAGGCATTGAAAATCATAAAATCCTCTTGACATGTTTCTTAGTTGCAATAATGAAAGATCAGTGCATGAGGTACTCATAAATACGTTGCGAACTTTCCTGTTGAGTTGGAAACAAATAAACATGACCTTTGACTCAAAATAAAACAAAACCAAGGTGTTTTTTACCCCGTTCACATTCTATGTGCTAACAACTTGCACTTGGCCCCAATTAGTATCATGTGTGCAAGTGTGCTACCACAAACACTAGCATGTCACTTTTTATGAATTGAACCCTGGTGGGAGATATATTATCTCCCCACCTTCAGTAACCCAACAAACAATCATTCACAACTTTACATATTTTCACTATCCCCTTATGTTTTTTGTATCATTAATTAATTAATGTTGTTTTCTTTAAATAGTAATTTAATGAGATAATCCATCATTTATATTATGAGACCCGAGAAGGAAATGTTAGATAATTTAATAGTAATGTGATTGATGAGTCAAGTTTTAATTGGACTAACTAGGCACATTGGATTTTTAAAGGAAATCAATGCCATTGCTTAGCATTTTTAGAGAAAGTTATGCATGTGGAGTAAAAAGCACCTCTCTAGGCTAAATTTATTGATTTCTTGTACAATTTCATTGGGAGCCATCATAACATATAAAAAATGAGTTAGTATTGGATATTGTTCAAGTTTAAACGCCCATTTCATTTATACTAAGTAGTCAAATTGTTGTGTAGAAGGGGTCCCTTGTTCCACAAATAAAGGGGTCTTTTACATCAGTTTGGTGTTTGTCTAGGCTGTGGCCTTAAAATTAGAATATTATTATTATAACTATTATAAAGGGATTTATATTTGGTGAACCTTGGGCATTATATAGACTTTTCATAAATGTAGATTATGGAACCTTGATATAACTTGTTTTTTTTACCAAGAATCTTAAAAAATAACAAAATTCCACTTGCATTTATGAAAAACTTGTCTAATACGTAAGGATTTCCATCATATCATTTTAAACTACCTTATACTATTTTCTCCACAATATCATATTAATCATACAATACAAACCTTGTATTACCATATCATCTAAAAATAAATGGCCATAACATCTAGTTCACACTTTAATGCCAAGTTTCTTCATTCCGCATCATAATCTTTATTTATCATGTAAATTTGTTCTTTCATGTTATATTTTCCATACCATCTAAGTTACTCACCATATTGTTTGTTAATTATGATTCCATCAATCACGTATTATTCATAAGCCAAATGAAACCCATATTGTTAATCAATTATGTCAATAGGCATACACCTATTGAAAAGTTTTAGATTAAACAATCTTTTAATTACAAATATGCAATGTGTGAGTGGGATTTAATGAAAAGGGAATATCCTTTGCAGTCTCCACCAAAGTAAATGATAGGATTTAATTCAATAACTCTCACACATGTCAAAATCCATATTAATCATTAATTATTTTGATTAAGAGAGATTAAGCTAGGTTTCAATTTATTGTTGTTTCTATTCCTACACTGTATGCATTGAACATCATTGGTTGATGTTAGTGGGAGATCAAATGTTTCTAATTTTTTTGATGGAGAACAAGGCCAAGTAATGCTTGGTATTTCCAATCATTGGCCCAACTCTTTGTCTTGGTGATAGAGGTTGTTGACTCGTTAAAGAGATAAACATAAGGCCACAAGATTCTACTCCTATGACAACTTCATTGTGGTTGTCAATGGGCCCTCTGTGTTCATGGAGGATTGTGGATAGAAAAAAGGAAGAGCTCTTTTCCCTGAATGTTTATGCTACAAAAAATGGTGATGGTGGGAAAACACACAAGTCCATTGTGGGAAGTATTGTAGGGAAATCCTCCTGTCAAGTACTACCAATCATCATCCCTATGGCCTTGTATGTTTGGACATAGATACTAAACCCATTCATATATCATAGTGATATATCTATTTTCTATGGAATTTTGCAAGCACACTAAAAACCTAATCAAGTGAATCTTAAGCCTCCTAATGTGCCTATTACTTCGATTTATAATTATCAGGAATTACAATTATTCACTAGTTGAGAATGCACTCGGATAGAATGACATAAATGACCACAAATGTTTTGCTAGTGATTCCATGATTCTTGATGACCACCCAATCACCAAGTCCTTCCTGCCATGCCATTATGTTCAAGATAAGATTTACTTATTTTCTAAGTTTGATAGGTGTTGCATCATAAAGAGAAATACATGTGATATAAGAGAATAAGGTTTTATTAGTGTGTCCAACTAAAGTTTTGTTTGTTCTCGAGAAAGGTTAAATTATACTCACTTTAGAGTATTTTGTCATTATTTTAGTCCACGACTCAATTGTAAGCTCTGTTTTTCTTGGTAATACCTATTATCCCCCATTTATAGCGATAACTAAGGAGATGATTTCTCGGGGCCCTCAGATTGCAAACATGGAGTGTCGAGGGATGGATTGACTTGTGTTGTCCACTTACATAGATGAAGACCCACTTCACCATCATACTTCTCTGGTTCATCATGATGGCATTCACCACATCAACCTGTTTCTGGAAGACAATGGGTCTTTCTCCATGAGGTACAAGTCAGGTATTTTGGTAAGTGTCACTTTAATACTTGAGGCATTTGAATATGTTGCATTTAAAGTTTTTCTTGATTATAGAACGTATGCTTGGAAATTATTCTCTTTTCCTTGTTTCACCTTGGTGGTTGACATTATGCCCTAGTAACTAGTCACCCTTAGGGAAAGGTTTGCTACTGGAAGGTCTCCTTGATGAGTCATTGTACCATTCCCAATCATACTTTTCACTTTCCATACTTCATACTTTTCGTTCCACCACCTTTTGGTATTTTCAGGTGTATTGATCCAAGAAGGGATTGTGCCTCATTTCATGGGAAGGAGCTGAAGGCCCACAGGTAAATGTAGCTGGAAAAAATATAAAAGCCAAATCATAACCTTATATATGCTCTCCCAAACAAGTCTTGAGAACAATGAAACATTTCTCCTAAAAGAATTTGAAGACTCGCAAATGAAAACTCACATTATATAGATGTCCTTCTTGTTGAGGTGTGTACATTTATGCGGTGTCCCTTTCTTTCCATGCATATGGCACTTTGTGTACCTCTAGATTCAAGTGACATTGTTGTACTCTTTTCTTTCCATGTATTGTAGCACCCAATTGTTTTGGACTTTAATTAATTAATGACAATAAATGGGTTTGGAAAAAGGATGCATTAAAAACAAAGGTGCAACACATCCTCTACAAAGGCACCCATAAATGATATAATACGAACCCTTGTATGTCATGAACCCCATGCCCAAAAAAAATTCCCCATCCATTTCATTTTATTTACATGAATTAGAGAGGGTCCATCTAGGAAACACTCCTAGACTTGAGGAATGACTCGCCCAATAGGTCACCATGACAACCATCCCATACCTAAACTTGGCAAGTTACATAGGGTCTTTGAGCACTTGTTTAATTTGAAAAGCTAGTTTTTGTGTACATGTTTAGGTGGCTCTTGTATTTAAATTTGATTTTACTTGAAATGATACATTTGAATTGAGACTCTTCGAGATCGTATTCATTTTTCTTTGAAGGGTATTTCTTGGTGGATGTTTTGGAGGAACAAGCCTAGGTTGGGCCTTCATTGGGGTTTGAAACCCACATAGTGGATTCCATGACCCATACCTTGGGAGATGAAAAATGATGGATGTTTCCTTTGGAGGCAAGAGAAGACACCTTGGAGTAAGATACCTAGCCCTCACCTTGCCTAATGATTTCCTTTGGAGGCCATACATCACACTCTTGGGCTTAATGTCACCCTTGGGCTAGGGTTTTGATGATGATGGTGAAGTTTGATGATGGATTAGCATGATTAATGAAGAGGAGGACACTTACCATGGTGTTACATGGCCTTTGGAGGCCCAAATACTCCTTCAACAACCCAATGACTTGCTAGAAATGCCAAAACATCACCCTCTAGGGGCACAACGTAATGTTTTTAGGGTTTCTTTTGTGTAAAAATCGAATTATTATTGTAAATGGGAAATATAAATGAGGTCAGCCTCTTTATTTTGTTTGTTACCCTAACTAAGTGTACAAACTTAATTTACATGACCTAGCATAAATAAAGGTTGTTTGACATTTAATTTTCATAACATTCTCACTTGAGAATAAGACATTCTTGGATGAAATTTTTTCCCTCTTTCGGAATTTGGATTATCTCTCTCTTGCGAAAATTTGTTGATGCTTACTTGTATATTGTGGAGCTAATTGATGTGCTACCTTCTTGGAGGCTTGTTCTTTTCATCTTGATGAAATTTACTTGGTAGATAAGGGTTTTATGTCGCTATCTTGTGGAATTGGTATGGAATTTTCTACATTTTGTTGGTAATTTCTTCTTATTTCATGCTATTCTTGTCTAAAACTCTTAAAGGAGTATAAGGGAATACACCCTCCACCAAGTTCATATTAATTGTTATTGGATAAGCCATTTTTTCAAGGTTGCTAGGAGGAGTAAAAGGGCTTACACCCTCCTAGACTTACCTTGTTGGATTTACTTGGTCTAGGGAGTAAAAGGGATTACACCCCTAGAGAAGTAGTGGTTCTAACTCTTACAACCAAGACTCCATTCCACAATAGATTAAAGCACTAATCTAAAATTGCATTGGAGAAATAAAATCGTTGCATTGGAATACCTGATTTGTGGAGTTATTTCATTTGTCTAAATTGGAATCAAGTATACTTTTTGTTAGCTTGTTTGAGCCACTAAGGCATCTAGATTAGCCAAGGATTTATTTCTGTTATTATAAATTTATGCTACAGCCACTAGGATGCTACAAAATCACTCTAATCTCTTATATCTCACTTTTCTACCATTGAAAATAGTTGGCTACTTGCTATTGTTAATCTACTTGGTATTGGCTATCTTTTGGGAAAGTTGTATGTTGATTTCTTTGAGTAGAAGTTGTTGTTGTAGAAAATCTTTTTCTACATCCAATCGGATGCCCTAATACACTTTTGAAAACATCATTTTGCAGCTTCATTTTACCATCAAAGTTTATGCTTAAGTATTGGAAAGTTATCTACTTGTTTAGTGCTTCATTGTCCAATAAATATTTGGTGCTTTGGAAGGTTAATTTTGTAGTTAAAAACTCTTTTATTTGCTGATATACATATTTGTTTAGGATAAAAAGATTCACTTGGTTGTCCCTTTTATTATTTGGCTTGTATTTCGACAAATTGTCTTGTCTCGGGTAGGTACACCACTCTCTTGCAGGTACACTACACTTTGGAAACCTACCCTCATCAAGAATAACATTTTCCAAGCCTCCTTCCACTTCTAAAATTGACCTATAGGGGTTTCAATCTCCATTACTTCACTTTCCATCTCAATCCCCCTAGGGTCACTGGGATTCCCCCCTTGTGGTGATTTATCACTAAAGAGAGGGGAGTATCTATCTAAGGTGGCAGTTGGTAGTGACTCCCATAGTTGTCTCATGTTTATGGATTGGGTCAGTGTTTTCCCAACCTACAATCTATGCAATAACATTTTGGCGTTGTTGTTGGGAAGGATTTTGAATCCTCTTTCGTGCCCTAATGAAACTTTGGAAAGATTTGATCCCAAATCCTTTACCCATAAATTTCCTAGAAAATCCACTTGAGGGAAGTTCCCTTTCCTTTTCCCTCCTTGATGAGATAAATCTCATCTAACAACTCCACCACCCTAGAATATGACTTCCACAAGAACCCTTCCCCATGGAATATTCAAGCCTGCCAAGGTTTATTGAAGAAAACCTCCATTTAACTCCCCCATTGTCAAAACTATTTTCCACAATAATCTCCCCTATGCACAAAAGGCTCATCCTTAGGAAAAAGACCTGTACAAGCCCTTGAACATGGCTTCCATTGTTGGATATCCTAATACCATGCCTAAATAAACCAACAAATGGTTGCCAAAGTTTCCGTGAAACAATGTGGTCATAGTTGAAGAACACCTCTATGCCATTTGTCGAGACATGGAGAATCAAGGAGTGGAACATGAAGATGCAGAAGTGAAGCTACTAGCCACATCTCTAATTGAAGATTCTCAAAGGTGGTTCAAAGGTTTTCCTGACAATCACCTAGCAACATATGACTATTTTGCTATGTTGTTCAAGAAAAAATGGGCAACAAAGAAGGATAGAAGAATGCCAATGACTCAGTTCAACCATATTAAAAATAAGGATAACGAGACAATGAGTGAATCTGATACCATATTTGATAAACTCCATAGCCAAATATTTAAGGATTTGTGCCCATCTAAAGCAGTTGTATGTCTACTCTATGTGAATTCCTTTGAAGAGAAATTTGGTTTTATCCTAATGGATAAGAAACCCACCACTTTGGCACAAGACAAAGAATACAGTGCAGAGATAGAAGAGAATCTTCTCTACTCCAAGATTGATCCTTTTCAGTATCCTCATGCCAATACAAAATCAAATATGAAGGTGTCAAGTAACAATGCACTAGATCCAATATCTCTCATAGCCCAAAAGCTTTATCAAATGAATACTCAGTTCATCCAGACCCAGAATCAGGTAATAAATTGATTGATGAAATTGGAGAGGAATCAATCTGATCCAAGACCTCCATTCATCAAACAATAGAAAGATGCTACAGGATGGAAGGAAATACCTCAAAAATAGGAAAAATATCATGATACTTTGGAACCCGTTGGGATGGTCAACATTGAAGAATCACAGTGGTTCTATCCTTATGAATAACCTCATCCAAAGGAACAATGTACTAGGATATAAGAGGACTCCCCTGACAACATGAATTTCATACATACAATTTTCTCTTTCCAGGATGATGATGATGATGAGTATGTGGACATCACGCAGGAACAACTTGATGAAGTCTGAAAAATGGGAGCCAAAGAAGGATGGTTCAGAGTGATTAACTAGATGATTTAGGATTAGAGAAATGAATTGAAGAAAAGGGAAATCCTAACCTATGTTATAAGGAATAAGATTCCTATCCATACTTCACTTCATTCATAACTAGAGAAGAAAGCTCCATCTCATCTGAGAAAAGAAGCTCCATCTCAATCAACAAGAAAATTCATCCAACCTCTCCCACCTCTAGTCCATGACTTGCTTCCGAAACCAACATAGACATATGAAGAAATTCAGTTGAACATAGATGTCCCAACCATTATTGGAAAAATGAATATGTCAGTTATTGTGATGAAAATGTGGAAGATTCCTTCTATTAGAAGAGAAGTCTTGAAATTACTTAAGGTATCAAGTGAAGCAGAATACCCTCCTGTGATTTTGAATACTATGTATCATGGATGGAGAGAGGATGATACCCCTCCTTTATATCTTTCTCTAGCTACAAATGGCCTCCATCTAAATATTTGCATGCTAGATTTAGGAGCATTGGTAAATGTGATGTCCCTAAAAGTCATGAACCAAATTGGCTTGAAGACAACACCCCCAAATGGAAATTTTTGTGGCATTGATTCAGAGAAGGTAAAGGTCTATGGTGTCATAGAGGATGTCAAAGTGTATTTGTTGGACTTCCCTCGTATCATTATCATCATGAACATAGTGGTTATTAATGTTCTAGATCCCTAGGGCATGCTTTTATTGAGGAGTTGGGGTTCCACCCTCGGTGGTTTTCTCAGCATGGATATCACCCATGCACACATTCCCATGGGAGATGGCATTTTTTAGATATTATATAGCATGCAGGTGGTCAAGGAGAACGTGATGGATACTTTTGTCCTTGATTATCATAGTGAGTGTGAGTTTGATTTCCCTCACTAGATCATTGAGTATGATCCTCAATATTTTCCTTTTCTTCAAGAAGATTGCATAGACACCTTTCTCCCAAAGAACACATTTCTCCCAAATACAAACAAATACAAATAAAAGCTTACATAATTCCAATGGAAGGAGCCAAGGTCCATCAAGATATTAAATAAAGAAGAAGATAAAAGGGACAAGGAATGTGAAAAGGTCATTGAGGATGTGGTTAATACAAAACCACCTTCAAAAACTTACATTGAGAATATACCTTACATTAACTACAATGAAGGGAGCCTTTCCCTCACATGGGATACGAAAAGGGGAGATCCTAAGTATGATCAAAGGAATGATGTTTTATGGGTTGGCCCTTACATTGTCAATAAGAAGTCCAAGGAAGGAAAATATCACTTTTCTACCATGAATGGGAGAAAGATGCCACTACCAGTGGATGAATCTCTTAGCTGACCCCATGTCAAAGTAACTTGGATTCTTCAGGTCCCAAGCCCAAGTAAGTAGGTAGGTCATATTGATTTCTTACATTTTCATCTTGATTTCTCATGATAGTTTAGTTGCATTTCATTTCTGATTTTCATTTTTCTCTACTTGCATTATTTGATTTACATCTTTTTCTTTCATCATATTATATAAAAAAAAAGTACAAAATTTTATTTTCTAGATTAGTTGTCAATTTTGAAATTTTGAATTTTGATTATATCAGCAAAGGGTGAGTGAGCCACCCTAGATTATACAATTTTTTTTTTCAATCTATGTAGGCAAATGTCTAACCAGGAGATGTTGAGTTTCTCATGCACTCTACAACGAGTACATGTCCCCGAGTAGGAGCCAGATGTTAAACCCAATTTCTAGGGATAAGTAAGGAGATGATGTCTCAAGGCCCTCAGGTTGCAGACATGGAGTGTCGAGGGATGGATTGACTTGTGTTTTCCACTTACATAGATGAAGACTTGCATGATGGTATTCATCACATCATCCTATTTCCGGAAGACAATGGGTCTTGCTCCATGAGGTACAAGTCATGTGTTGTGGTAAGTGTCACTTTAATACTTGAGGCATTTGAATATGTTGCATTTAAAGATGCTCTTGGTTATAGAACGTCTTCTTGGAAATTATGCTCATCTCCCTGTTTCAGCTTTGCAGTTGGCATTGTTCCCTAGCAAGTGTTCACCCTTGGGGAAAGGTTTTCTACTGAGAGGTCTCCTTGAAGAGTCATCATACCATTCCCAATCATACTTGTCACTTTCCACATTTCATCCTTTTCGTTCCCCCAACTTTTGGGATTTTCAGGTGTATTGACCTAAGAAGGGATTGTACCTCATTTCATGGGAAGAAGGGGCAAAAGTCCTAAAGGGAAATGTAGCTGGAAAAAGATAAAATCCAAATCATAACCTTCTAGATGTTCACCCAAACAGGTCTTGGGAAAAATGAAACATTTCTCCTAAAAGAATTTGAATACTTGGAAAATAAAACTCACATTATATAGATGTACCTATTGTTGAAGCATGTACACTTATGCAGTGTCCCTTTCTTTCCATGCATATGGCACTCTGTGTACCTCTAGCTTCAAGTGACATTGTGGTACTATTTTTTTTCCATGTCTTATAGTACCCAATTGTTTTGGACTTTAATTAATTAATGTAAATAAATGGTTTTGGAAAAAGGATGCATTGAAAACAAAGGTGCAACACACCCTCTACAAAGGCACACATAAACGAGACAATATGAACCCTTGTATGTCATGAACCCCATGCCCAAAAAATTTCCCCCAATCCATTTCATATTACTTACATGACTTATAGAGGGTCCACCTAGGAAACACTCCAAGACTTGAGGAATGACTTCCCTAATAAGTCACCATTACAACCCTCCCATACCTAAACTTGTCAAGTTGCTTAGGTTCTTTGAGAAATTGTTTAAGTTGAAAAGGTAGTTTTGATGAACATGTTTAGGTGGATCTTGTGTTAAATGTGATTTTACTTGACATGATATATTTGACTTGAGACCCTTGGGGGATGTATTCATTTTTCTTTGCAAGGCCTTGCTTGGTGGAGGTTTTGGAGGAATAAGCTTAGCTTGGTCCTTAATTAGGGCTTGAAACCCACAGAGTGGATGCCATGAACCACACCTTGGGAGTTGACAGATGATGTGTTGGGTATGTGTTATATTCTTTGCATGTGTGTGTGTGTGGGCGTGTCAGATATGACAACTGCGTCTGACTATCCCTTCACCTAGAGATCTGCTGTGTGAGCCAGGCGTTTTCCTAGGGGGGTCCCAGGGGGGGGCAGGTATGCCCCCCCCCCCTTGGTTATGCACAGCGTTCGGGGCAGTGCCCCAAAATTTTTTTTGGGCGGTTTTTTGCTATTTTCAGCGTATTTTGCTATTTTTAGCAGACTTGTAAATTAATCCCGGATTAAGGGATTAGGGTTTTGGTATCTACGAAATACCTAAAAACATTGTATATATTGTATGGCGAATGGTGAAATTCGAAATAATGAAAATAAGAAAGGTTTTCCCGGTTGAGGGTTTTCCGTATAAAAATCTCTGTGTACTCTGTGTATGAGCGATTGATTAATCTTTGTCTTGCTTAAGAATCTATATGCATTGCTTTACTTCGTAGGTTTAAAACTTACATGATGGGCGTTGCCTTTGGAGGCAAGAGAAGGCATCCTAGAGGAAGATACCTAGCCCTCGCTTTGCCAAATGATTTACCTTTGGAGGCCATACATCACACTTTTGGGCTTGATGTCACCCATGATATAGGGTTTTGATGGTGGTGATGAAATTTGATGATGGATTAGCATAAATAATGAAGAGGAGGACACTTACCATGGTGCCACATGGACTTTGGAGGCCCAATGAATCCTTCAACAACCCAACAACTTGATAGAAGTTCCAAAACGTCACCCTATAGGGGCATGACGCCATGCTTTTACGATTTCTTTTGTGTAAAAATCAAATTATTATTGTAAAGGGGGGAAATAAAGGAGGTTGGCCTCCTTATTTTTTGTTTTACCGTAACTAAGTTGACAAACTTAATTTACATGACCTAGTATAAATAAAGGTCATTTGACATTTCATTTTCATAACATTGTAACTTGAGAATAAGACATTCTTGGATGAAATTTTCTCCCTCTTTGGGAATTTGGATTATCTCTCTGTCTTCCAAAAATTTGTGGATTCTTACTTGTCTATTGTGGAGCGAAGTGGTGCGCTACCTTCTTGGAGGCTTGTTCTTTGCATCTTGATGAAAATTACTTGGTAGATAACGATTTTATCTTGTTATCTTGTGGAATTGGTGAGTAATTTTCTACATTTTGTTGGTAATTTATTCTTATTTTATGTTATTCTTGTCTACAAATATTGGAGGAGTATAGGGGCATACACCCTCCACCAAGTTCATTTTAATTGTTATTGTATAAGCCATGTTTTCAAGGTATCTAGGAGTAAAAGGGATTACACCCTCCTAGACTTACCTTGTTGGATTTACTTTCTCTAGGGATTAAAATGGCTTACACCCCTAGATAAATAGTGGGTCCAAATCTTAAAACCAAGACTCCATTACCCAATAGATTAAAGCACTAATATGAAATTGCATTGGAGAAACAAAATCATTGTATTGGAAAACACGATTTGTGGAGATATTTCATTTGTGTAAATTAGAATCAAATCTACTTGTTATTATCTTGCTTGAGCCACTAGGGAATCTATCTTATCCAAGGATTTCTTATTTTTTTTATAAAATTATGCTACAACCCACTAGGGTTGCTGCAAAATCACTCTAATCTCTTATATATCACTTTTCTACCATTGAAAATACTTGGCTACTTGCTATTGTTAATCTACTTGGTATTGGATATATTTTGGGAAAGTTGTTTGTTGATCTATTTGAGTAGAAGTTTATGCCCTAATACACTTATGAAAACATCATTTTGTAGCCTTGTTTTACCATCAAATTTTATGCTTAAGTATTAGAAATTTATCTACTTGTTTAGTTCTTCATTGTCCAATAAATATTTGGTTCTTTTGATGGTTAATTTTGTAGTTAACAACTCTTTTCTTTGATGATATACATATTTGTTTAATACTATAATTTAGGACAACAAGATTTAATTTATTGTCCCTTTAATTATCTGGCTTGTATTTTGATAAATTGTCTTGTCTCGAGAAGTTACAACACTCTCTTGTAGGTACACTACACTTTCACAACCTACCCTCATCAACAAGACCATTTTCCAATCCTCCTTCCACTTCTAAACTTGAACTAAATATTTCTCACTCTCCATTACTTCACTTTCCATCTCAATGCCCCTAAGGTCACCAAGATTCCCCCCTTGTGGTGATTTATCATCACTAAAGTGAGGGGAGTATCTATCTAAGGTGACAATGGGTAGTTACACCCATAGTTGTCTCACATTTGTGGATTGGGTAAGGATTTTCCCAACCTGCAATCTATGCAATAACGAGACCTATTATATATCTTGGGTTTACCTTCTTTCATATCAACTTATGAGTGTGATTTGGTGAAATGGACATATATGTAGGCTAGGTCATCGAAAAATATAGTGCCTTAATTTCTTTGAGTTAAAATATTCTTTCATGTAATCACATTTTCTAATTTGAATATCATTATTAATTGTTGAATGTCTGATGCAGAAACATCGAGAGCATGGATACAAGTATGTCAAATACCCAATATGAGGATGATGATAATGGTTATGTAGGGGGAATAAAGGTACATGTATGCAGGCTCATGATAGAAGAATGGTTGATGAACCATGTA
>ML832787.1:35243-52364 GCA_009831015.1 Picea engelmannii
TATTTGACCTAGAGATGGAAGCAACCACGATCCTATGTGACAACCAGAGCTGCATAAAGATGACAGAGAATCATGTATTCCATGACAAGTCGAAGCACATAGATATCTGATATCATTACATCCGTGACATGGTGCAAAGAGGAGCCATAAAGCTCCAGTACGTTAGCACGGATGAACAGGTTGTTGATGTGTTGACCAAGCCTCTATCTCATGTAAAGTTTGAGCACTTTCGAGATAAGCTTTGTATAGTCCGAAAGGACCTTCCTCGAAAGGGGGAGTAGTTGTTGTGATGAGACATCTCTTGCTTCCAGCTTTATTGCTGTGACGTAAAGCAAGACGATGTGATGAGACTAGAACTGTGCTTCTGGCTTGACAGCTGCGATGTAAAGCCAGTCTAGTATCCTGCTTCCACCTTGATTGCTGTGATGTAAAGCAGGACGAGTATCTTGCTTCCAGCTTTATTGCTGTGACGTAAAGCAAGACGATGTGATGAGACTAGAACTGTGCTTCCGACTTGACAGCTGCGATGTAAAGCCAGTGTAGTATCCTGCTTCCAGCTTGATTGTTGTGACGTAAAGCAGGACGAGTATCTTGCTTCCAGATTTATTGTTGGGACGTAAAGCAAGACGATGAGATGAGACTAGCACTGTGCTTCCAGCTTGATAGCTATGACGTAAAGCTAGTCTAGTATCTTGCTTCCAGCTTGATAGCTGTGACGTAAAGCAAGACGATGAGATGAGACTAGTACTGTGCTTCCAGCTTGATAGTTGTGACGTAAAGCCAGTCTAGTATCTTGCTTCCAGCTTGAGTGCTGTGACGTAAAGCAAGACGTTGAGATGAGACTAGTACTATGCGTCCAACTTGATAGCTGTGACGTAAAGCCAGTCTAGTATCTTGCTTCCAGCTTGAGTACTGTGACGTAAAGCAAGACGTTGAGATGAGACTCGTACTGTGCTTCCAGCTTAAGAAGCTGTGACGTAAAGCCAGTCTAGTATCTTGCTTCTAGCTTGAGTGTTGTGACGTAAAGCAAGACGAGTACTGAGCTTCTAGCTTGACAGTTGTGACGTAAAGCCAGTCCTGTATTATGATGATGAGCCAGCCGCGTGCTGTGATGATGATGATGTATTAGTTTTATACTAATTCATATTGATGCAGATGATGATTGCATTCCTTTGAGAATGGCGATGCTGCCGATGAAGAAAACTTCCGATGATTTATAGATACGCCAGTCAGTGTTCCAAGATGATATTGATGATGTTGTCCTCCTGATGTTGTTGATGACAAAGGCCTCTCTCTCATCTAATGCTGTTGTAGAATAACCTTCTTGTTAAGGGGGATTGTTGAAATAATGTAACTGCAAAATGTATTCTTATTATTATTTGATATATTATTCATTGGATCAATCCCCATTGTGGATTGATCATGTCAGCTATTGTAAAAGGACCAAATCCCCTTTTGCGGATTGGTCATAATGTAATTGTAATAGGCAGAAAGAGAAGTCAGCCCTGCCAGTGAAAGGACACTCCCACACGTGCCAGTCTTGTATAAATAAGGATGCTAGCGCCTCACTTAGACATACACACACTTGTTCATTGAGAGACAAGTTTCGAAGTTGCAGTTGGAGAAGAGAGAGAGAGAGAGGCACATCTTTGGGAGAGGACATTTTGTACTTCTTTGAGTTATCTCTTGGCATTGTATTAGCTATCTATAATAAGGAATTTTTGCTGGGTTTTCTTCCCCTAGAGGGTTTCCCCGGATAAATGTTGTGTCTCTTATGATTGTGTATTTCTCAGTGATCTTGTCTTATGTTGTTGTTATCTATTGAAATGCAAAGAACTATAATAATGGCTTAAACATTAACATTCAGGAGGACGTGCCTTCAGCTAGGGGGTTTGGACTTGACCTTGGTTCTCCTTGTATTGGTCTTCATCTTGTATTCAGCCTTTGGAGGCTTATATCTTCTTATCGGGAGAATTTTGTAGTAGCTCATATCATATCTATTGGACCTATTTAATGTTCTTCCAGATCTAAATCCTTATTGTATCAGGTTCTTTCTTATTATATCAATAAAGGTCAGATCTATGTTGTTTGGTTCCATATCTGGTGTTGCTTGTCGTATCTTGTATTTCCACTTGCTATATCTTCAGATCTATGTCATAAACTTGTTAACTAAATCTACAACTCTAAGACATAACTCAAGAAGTAAACCTGCAAGTAAACACACACATATCAGTTAATGAGTGATCAATTAGTGTTCCAAGCGAAAAAATTGGCTTGGGAACATTACACCTTAAAACAGAAGCAAAAAATCCCAAGGAAGTAAGCTTTCTAGCTTGATTCTTTGGTTCCATTTTGCAAATTTTCAATAAATTTACTTAGGAAAATTTTGGGAATTTACTACTAACATCTCGAGACATCTTTAAAGTGTTTTGGGGCATATTGTATCTTGGTTTGCTTTCTGTTTTATGCAGGTCTGTGCAAAATCAAGGAGATACGCTGTCCAAAATTTGAAGATTTAAAGCTTCCAAGACCCCCAAAGTGGCTCTATATCTTTGAAAATTGTTGTAAAAGTGTAATTTTTATAAACTAGATCTATCTTTATAAGGGTCCACATCTCTATTTTAAAGAGATCAAAAGTATCTTCAAGAGACATTTGTAACCAATTTAATAAAATAAGTGAGCCAAGGGAGGCCTCACTTTGTGTTCCCCCCTAGGGGGTTGGTGTTGTGGTCTTGGAGAAAGTTTCTCAATCTTTATTCTTTATTTTCTTTTAAGTTTGCAACAACAAACACATAGATTAGATTTCAAGTTGGAAAGTAATACTTTAATTGCTAGATCAGTTTTCCCCTTTTTGCAAAGTAGAACACTAATTGCTAGATTAGATTTTATTTCATGCAATTTCAAAGTTGGAAATAAACCGTCTCCTCAACTCCTCGAAAGAGGCTAGTGAGTGAAGACTAGTAATTAGAAAACATTTACTTTCGGTTATTTTATTTCTTGTTTAAAATAAACAACTCTCCTCAGCTCCTAGTGCGGTTCCTGACTCTTCCAGTTGCGAGTTTGTCTCGATCTTCTGGGAGTAAGTTTCATACACGCTGGGCTGGTCAATGGTGATAGATTAATAGGGAAATCTCAAAAGAGACTTATTGCTTGGCTTTAAGAATCGCTTAGGGGGAGTACGCGAAGTTTCACTAAATACCTTGGCCTTGTTCCCCTCAGTGTTGGACATCCGACACCTCTAGTAGGCTTGTTGGTGGAACCATTGGGTTTCAGAAAGTTCTCAGCAAATCTTTGAGCTAAAGGGATAACCTCTCGAGAGGTCAAATCTAGTTTAGTTCAAACACTTTATTTTCTTGCAACAAAATTTATTTCATTAACCTACCATCAATAAATCTAATAAAATACGTGATCTACATTGCCCACGATACTTTTAAGGCACTGGTCTCAATTCTACATTTACAAAGCCATTTGCTTCAAGCACTTTACTTTCAGTCATTTACTTTGAAGCAACTTTTAATTTACTTGCATCCAATATTATCTCAAGTATCCTTTTATGCAAGTATCTTTATGTATCTTGTGGTGATTAATTGATCTATGTATGCT
This sequence comes from Picea engelmannii, assembly GCA_009831015.1. Classification (NCBI taxonomy): domain Eukaryota; kingdom Viridiplantae; phylum Streptophyta; class Pinopsida; order Pinales; family Pinaceae; genus Picea; species Picea engelmannii. The sequence goes on from ML832787.1 coordinate 38,847, forward strand.
TTAGAATAGATTTGTTTTATATATATTGGTTAATGCAATAAACTCCTAGAATACTAGTTGCTTAGATTTCGGTTTAAGCCTTAGATTATTTTATTAGGGACTACCCCCCTTGGCTTCACTAGGAATTGGCCTAGATGGAGGAGTTGAGGATTAGGTGACAGCACCTTAACTCTCACTTGCCCCCAAGGACACACCGAGTGGATTGAAGATTTCTTCCACGTCTCCTAGGTGTGTATAAGGCGACAACAAGACCTATTCTTTATTTCTAGTGTTTGGAGGCTCTATTAAAATCATACGTGACTTGGAGAGCCTCTCTTCTAGGCTTAAATCCTCTACACTCCAAATCTAGAAATTGTCTTATCCCACTACCTCTTATTCACTTTGCTTATCTTTGTCTTGGTGGTAGTATGAGTAGTCACCCCAAGGGGCCCTAGACTTAATTGTGTCTTGCCTAGGGATTTTTGTAGGCTATTGGGGATGCCTCCCTTGTGTTGGATACTATTCCTTCACTAAAGAGAGGGAAGTTGTTGTCTAGGTGACAATGATGACATCTTCCATATTCCACTTGTTTTAGTGCTTTGTGAAGGCTTTGCACTTGGTGCAAGATTGTGTGGTAACAATCACTACTTTGATGCCTTCCCTAAAATAACCCCAAAATATTAGATGAAGGCACTTGTCCCAAAGACTTCTCTTCTTAGGTGATAACAAGGAGCCACCAAAGAAACTATTGGTTAATCATAATGGATAGCCTTTTTATGGGTCAGAGACCAGCTAATAGAGAAAAAGCCTTACAAACTTCCAATGCCATCATGCTGGGGAAACCATAAAATAAGTGTTTTATATAACCCTTATTGTCATGAGGGGGCTTGTGAAATTAGGACTTTCTAAGGTTCTTTTCCTTCCAAGGATCTACTTATCCATTTGGCACACAGAAGAATGCCCTGCACTTGAATGATGACAATGCTTAGCAAGCTAATTGGGCTCCCGGAGAGCACAAAATGCTTCAATTAACCTTAAGGAAACCACTTTTTCATTCCCCAAAAGCCATAGGAGGGCCCTGAAACTAAACAATGACAAATTGTTATAGCCAGTTTTAGAGGGAAACATACAAAAAAGGAGGAAAGTGCACAAGTGGTAGCCAATGCTTTTGTACAAAATTGGTGTTGTTAATGACATGGGCACTGAAAACCAGGGACAAATCATACTCTCAACTTTATGTGACATATTATCCCACATAAACAGGAGATATTTTAATACTAGAGGTATATTCAAGGATCTAGATACCTTCCCTAGTTGAATCTATAAGAAAAAATGTTTGTCGACAAATGGGGATGAAGGTGGTATCCTTTATCTAAGGAACATGGTTTTTTTTGTTGAATTCTAGACTCAGAGACAGTGTTGAAGGTTCCAATGCAATCATGTATGTCACATATCGTGCTCCTCATTCACAACCATAACAAAGGAGTTAAATGGAAAGTTCCATTGACAATCTATTATCAATCATGCTTTTTGGCATAAGAATGCCATTAAGTCCAATAAATTATGTTTTTTTTTTGAGAAATGCTTCTTATAGAATCTCTTTGGCTAAGCTATCATGCTATGAGGGGTATATCTATGCCATCAAAGTCACCTAGACCTTACCCACATTAATACAAGTCCAATCACCTCGCTTCTTGCAGCTAGACCACACTCCCATGTGCAATACATTATGTTTTAGGGGGTATGCATCATTTTTCATATTCTATAGTGCAAAAATTAAAATACAATGCAGCATAAACTATAGTGTTTTGTAGTATAAACTTTAAAGAATACGGAATGGCATAACTCACCCTCTCAAAGGATGCACATCTTCCCAAATTTGTAGCTCAGCATCCTTGTTTTTGCAGATCTACATGCAAAAAGAAGATTATCCATTTTTCATCTCAGACGAAGCCAATAATATTGCTTAGGAAGAATTCAAAATCATCCTCTACCAGGTTAAATGGAATACCTACTTGGAGACCTGATACTTCATCTGTTACCAGCAACGTCAGCAAACCAAAGTCTGAATGTGCCCCAGCACCATATATTCCTAGTTCTGGCTTTGATATTTCATCTGTAAAAACATAGAAGGTTAAATTTTTCATTAACTGCATAAATTGTTTTGAAATGTAAAATGTTTCTCAACTTTGCACAGTTATGGGGCTTGAAATCAGTTTCCACACTTACCCACATAATGTAGAAGCCGTAATATAGCAATTGGTTCCTCAAGAATCTCTGGCTTGTCAAAGAAATCTGCCTCTAAGTTTAGGGCCAAAGCTATCAGCCTGGCGACCCTCCTGCCCACACTTCTGCAGAGTTAAATAAAACAAATAAGTTAATGGAGATCAAACCCACCAACGACCACTATGTATTATGGAGTAACCTTTGTGATAAACAGCATCAATTAAATGCATTAACTGGACTGTGTATATCAACATTCTTTCAGTTGAAAAGCAGGAATATTTCATGACACAATAAAAGTTAAAACAAAACATTATAGCAGAAGAGAAGATAAGCTGAATATATGGAACCAGTCCAATACCATATAGGAAAAATTATTAATAAAGCCTTGGCTATAACTGGTACTATGAAATTTATGCTTTTAAGACCACTCCATTTGTCCTTTACATGATCCAGGCACTACAGACCTTAAGACCTTCCTCCCATCCTTCTTTCTGATGCTGTGCATATAGAAGAACAGGACTTCTCTTCTCTGTTGTATATGTAATCATTCACAACCTCTAAAATATGGCAGAATTGTAACAACTTCAAATCACTAAATACCTTTCAACAAGATAGAACGGTCTTTGCAAGCTTTGGCTGAATTAATCTCAGAAGGTTCCAAAGTTGATTGTAATCAAAAGAAAAATGGGATATTTCTGATAAAGATGACATCCTACTACTACTAGTTAATCAACTTATTTCCAGTTTGGTTAATTGGAAATTACTATATACTAGTACAAAAGAAATGAGGACCTATAAGGGGAAAAAGAGAGAGATAAGCAACGAGGACAATAACATCTGAGCATAAGAGTTTAATGCCCTATTACAATGTAGATATGTCAACAGGAAACCAATCAGAAATGCTGAAGCACTGTGGTCTTTGATAATGATAATGTCTACTTATGCTTAGATTTTAATTAGAGAGAACAAAATTAACCTTAGGAAAAGACCCTCAGTTAACCACAGGAGTTGTAGGTGCCAAATTTTAAAAAACTGAGACAGTGCACATCAAAGAGGTGACCCCTCGGGGGGTACTGTACAATGGACAAAGACTACCTATGAAAAGGTATAAGACTCATGCATTTCCTTTCATTTTGCGTCATCAGAATTGAGCATTTATTTTGGCTTTGAGGAGGATTTTTTTGTATATAAAAGCAATGACCTGCTTACTTGTGCAGTGGCCTTCTTGGATAGTATTTATTTTAGAAGGTAGCAGCCTGACTAGAGAGTGCAGTGGCTTGGATTGGAGAGGGATTTTTGTTTTCGTGTGGGGGAAATGAATCTTATATTACATTGATAATCAAGAGATTTACATCAGGTATTACCTCAGAGACCGAGAACTGTCCATAGTGACTTCCTCATCCAACAAAGGCAAGAAGAACCAACATGTTAGCATTACCTCTAAACTCTAGAGAACATATATGGCTTGAAAACAAACATCTGGCCTAGCCATGATCTGAGCTGTCAATTCATCTTTAAAAGCTGACACCATGCAAGTTTTTGGAGGGGGCTACTTAGCATTTGAGAAGCATGAGTTTGTCATTTCTATCCCTAGAGAGCACACGATATCCATAAAAACCACTGACATGCTTAAAAATCCATGAAAATTGTAGAATGGCAAGACTTTGGTGGAACTAACTTCCTAGAGCACAGTGGCCTAACCACAAAAGGGGACAACTTGCATCAGATTGGTGTTTTGAAAATTTGACACATTTTTTAGCTAACTTGAACCAGTGAAAAGGAATTTGGTAAGTTTTGTTGATCTCAGATTCATATCAGCAATGCAAGTTTCTTCCCTTTTGCATTTAGCCAATTTGAAGACCAGTACACTACACTAGAAACAAGGTCAGACCATGGCAGAACACTGGTCAGAATTTCACACCATGCCAATCAACTAGACATTTGTGAACCAGAGAAGCTGGAAATTCTGAAGTACAAGTCAAGTTACATCCATATATCCATACAATTGGAATTCTTGACAACCAACACTCTTAAATATACGGATTTCAAGAGTATCCTGTGTTGGACACTATATTACCTCTTGAGGTAACAAAGTGTCCAACACAGGACACTCTTGAAATCTGTACCTACCCGTGTGAAGAAAAGCATGAATGAAGAATTCAACATTCTTGATGATGCATACCAACTAGGAGCAAAAGTCAACGAAACGTATAAGTCGAAGAATGCCCAACAACCACCATTACACTCATCAACATCCTACCAATGAATGAAGCGACAAAGCAGTCAACTTAAAACAACACCAACACATTTCAACAAGAAGCCAAGTCAACCTTCCCAATATCAGCAATAGGATGGTAAACAGCAACAGAAAAATAAACTTCATCGATGACCACAACAACAACCTCCTCCAATGTAGATTCAAGGCTGACATGCATAGAAAATGAACCAAGGCCAGAAGTAGTAGAATAACAAGTGGTGTGAGTAACACTAATCCACAAATGTGATTGTTACCACACAATCTAACACCTTAGTGAAAATCCCTCAGAAGGTACAAGACTAGTGGAACATCAGAAGATGTCACCACTGTCACCTAGGAAACTTCCCTCTTTTTATTGAAGGAGTAAATCCAATACAAGGGAGACTTCCCTAGTAGCCTCCAAGAATCCCTAGGCAAGATACTATCAAGTCTAGGGCCTCCCGGGTAGCTACTCAATCTACCACCAATAAGATAATATAGAAAAAGTAAGGAATAGGTGGTGAGTAAAAGCAATTTCTAGATTTGAAGAGGTGAGGATCTAGTTCAATCTAGGAGGTTTTCCAAGTCAAATTAAGGCTCAAGAGGATCTCCAAACACTACAAAAGAAGAAAAATCTAAAGGCTGTTGTAAAACCGGGAAAAAATTGGTAAATTACAACAAGAAAACAAGTTATTACAGCAGCAATCAAATCAACCCTTTAACAAGTAACAAACCAATGAAACAAGAGAGATAAATCATGAATTAAATTAGGGTTTTATTCATCAACAAAATCAGAAATTAAAGAGGCATATAATATCCCTAAAACCCTAGACGGCCAATCCTAGAAGGCTGTAATAATAAATCAACAATGTATTTTAGGGTTTTAAAATGTTTATTAGGTCAAGTTTCGAAAACATGCATAAAAAGTCAAAACATCTAGGTTCTTTATGGCTGAAAGTGAGTATTTGCTGTTACAAAACCCTAATCTAACCCTAAAACAGTAAAAAGAGAGTAAAATTCAGAAATTAATGATTGACTATTAGGAGAGTGACTAGTGCCTATTGTATTTTTGGGCATATGGGATCAATTAAGAACTCCTTTTTGGAGAGAAGTGTGTGGATCTAGGGTGATATATAGAAGTTGTTCACTACTAACCCTAGAAAATCCTCCTAGTATATCACTAGATCTTCAAAGAAAATTCAAGGGAAGGTTCTTCACTAGTAACCTTCCAAGATCTTTAATAAAAAAGGCTTGTTCAAGAAAAATCCAAGAGAATGCTCAACCGACACTAGAGAAGCAACATTACACTTAAATGCATTCATAAAAAAAACCACAAGATGACAAGAGACCACTTACTCAAGAAATCTTTCATCCATCAAAACCGTAACAATGAATATCCATGAAGTAGCAAAGCATCCACAAGTACATCCACTCCAAAAAGCCACTCTAACTAGCCATCCATAGAGTTTTTCATAAGATAGAATGTAGTAGTAGACAAATAGTGATGTATCTCCACAAGTAGCAATGATTTACAAATGAGAAGTGCTTCTCTATTTATATGAGAGCTCTAGCATATTTCTCATTACAATAATAATATTCTCCTAGCTTTTATCCTAAAAGAATATAAAATACCATTATCTCTTTACAAACCCTAGAGATATAGTCAAAATTACATAAACGATGAGATGGTTATACCACCTATACAATAATATCCATGATACATGAGTAAATGAGTCAAAAGACCCCAAAGATCCTCCCCAACTCAAGTAAACTCTCCTCAAGTGCCAAGTCCTCCTCCTCAACATGTTCAATGACCTCCTAAAAGGTGGAACGACCTCCTCAAAAGCCTCAATGACCTCCAAAAGTGTCCCATGAGTGGTACAAAATTCGATAATCTTCTCGCGGTAGATTTTAAAAGCACCATAGCTGTGTCAATTTTTTTCTGAATTTCTATTATGACCACTTTTCGAAAGTCCCATGGCCATTCTACATCTAATGTGGTGGAATTTTGGGTATTATGTCAAGACTCAAAAGATAATTTCTCTTGAAGTTGGATTCCCTCAAAATAGGTGCTAAAATCTCCTCAATGTGTGCATCCCCTCCAAAAGAAGTGGGATGACTTCCATCAAGCATACAAGTAGTCCCTCAACGTCCTCCAAAGGATCAAGGCATCAATCAAGTATGTAGCCATGTGCAATCCATCATTCGAGGGGCTCATGTAGTCCAATGTATCCATCAAAACTGGAGGCATGTATACAAGTCAAATACAACATATAAAGTGAATCGTGTGAATGCAAAAGCCACTAGATAGATCACATTTAGTAACCTCTTCAAACTTCACACTAGCTCATAAAGTTATACAATTTTCCAAGTTTAGGTATGGGAGGATCATTATTAGCCCCTACTAGGTGTGTAGATACCTAGGATACGAAGTATTTCCCAATAAACACATCAAGGAGTATGTGTAATGGCATATGGTATGGTTTGGGATTTACTTCATGGGTGAACGTCATTGACATGCAAGGTCACATAAGATATTCATCCACATGAGCGCCTTTGTAAAAGGAGTGCTTATATAATGAGGTGCCCTTTCCTCGGCATTGTGTCTTTCCAAACCCCTTTTGTCTTTCTCTTCATTGATTTAATCTTTTTGGCTTTTGATTTTCATTTGCTAAGTCCCTTTTTAGATATGCATTCATTGCATAGGACTTGGGGTGATGGTCTCTTAGTGAGGGGGCATTACTCATGCTTTATCTTTCTTGGTTCTTGACTTTTCTTTTCAATTTCCTTGCATTTTGGATATAGCATTTGCTTTTTCTCTTTTTATCAAGTTGCATCAACCTCGGGCATCAAGCCCCTTCTTCTCTTGGGATTATGAAGCATGAACCTTTTTGGGATACATGTAACAACCAACCCAAAATAAAGAACACCGGAGAAATCATAGATAGATCATAGAATATGTTATGTATGGTAAGAGATATGGACACATTACCCCTATTAAGGCCCCCCAATAGTACAACTTTGTCCAAGAGTGACAACACTTTGACTAGGAGACGATGATGACCACCAAGGTGAAACAAGGAAAAAAGTATAAATTCAAAGCACCATGATTCATAATGCAATTCAACCTGTTTTCCATTGAGTTGTACTAGCCGGATTTGCAGATGAGCCTCCAAAGACCGAGCAGTCAGATGCTCAGAATTTAGTGTTCAAAAATTCAGCAGGTCTATCAGACCACCCTTTTTCCGCATTTCCATCCCTCCAGGGCATTGTAATAAATGACTTGAGCATGAAAGTTGTAAAAGACTATTGGCCACCTAAGACATGGCCACAAACATGTACTCTAGAGTGTTTTTTTCACTTGTTAATTATTTCTTGCCGTTTAGGCGATTAATAATTTCTAAGTTTTTTCACTCAAATCTTCTCCAAAGTTGGAGTATGTGATTTTGGTTAGGCCTTGGCATGCTATAACCAATGTCTAATGTCTAAATGTATACGATTTCATGCTAAGTCATGTCTATTGAGTCTATTTCCGTCCTTATATACACTTGCAAACGTGAGCTAAGTCCTGCTCACTTAGTGTGTCCTCGAAGGCACAATGCCTAGGTTCAAAGTCCACGCTGTCACTTTGATTTGAACCTCTTCCATCTAGGCTAACTCCTAGGGAAGCCAAGGGGGGTAGACCCTAGTTACTAGATGAGATTAACGTTTACGTTCTAGAAGTTGATTTTAATTGGTTAAATGGTCAGGGGAAATCTAGCCTATGATGTTAAGCAGCAATGCAAGATGCAGCAATTAAATATGAACAATCAGGCCTTTTCCTAGGACAACTAAGACTAATGCCTAAGATTGGGCAAGCGGTCAACTAAGTTAAAGGGAGATTAATAACAAAATAGTTACAAGATTGCAAATATTACAACAAGATAGATACAACTAGATACAAAGATACAGAAAGAATATCTAAGATATACAGAGTTAGACTAAACTAGACAAAATGGATACAAGATATACAATGTACTAACAAGTTGCTTGAATGCGCAGGAAATGAAGATACTCAAGACAAGATAACTATCAACACATCAAGCCAAGCATGCTCACAATAGATCTTACTCTATTGGAATTCTTATCAATGGCACAAAGACTAAATCACTCAAGACCCAGTCAAGAGAGTGCCTCCAGGTAGATGCGCAACTTCTTGAAGGATCACACCACGAATTACAGGAACAACAATAAATAGAAAGAGCATGAAAACGTAAAGTGTTCTAGCTAAGAGATATAACCACTTAGAAGATTAATCCACAATGCATAAAATGACTTGCATATAAATGTAGATATGAGATCAATGTGCATGCAAGTATAAATGTAAATTGCCAATAGAGTTGTAGACCCAGGATTACATTAAGTGATTAAGTGAGATTTGTTTTAATCCTATCTAAGTGTCAACCCAATACTTTCCTCCCCCAATTACCAAGTAACTGCTGGGTGCTCAAGAAGTTAGGCAACGAGGCCCGCCCTAGCTCCACAGGTCAGTCCTAAGATCAAAGTACTCCCGGAAAGGACGTCGTGCGCCACGAGACCGTCCCCAGCCTAGCACCTTTTGTTTCCTTCCTCCGACACCGTTTTAAATGGCGAATATGGTTGGTAAAGGTGCCCTATTATGTCTAATAAATTTTAAACCTATGAGCTAAGTATTGAAGTGCTTGAGTGCTTAAAGCTTGCTCAAAAATGATGCCAAATGTATTACTATGAATTTTAAATCCCGGAAAGGGCCTAGGGGACCCAAAACCGAAATCAAGAGTCAAGTTCTTAGATTGTGAGATTATCACATGTAAAGTGTAAAGAACTTAAAACAACTTGAAAAGTGATTACTTGTAAACCTTTAAGAAGCCCATATTTGCATGCATGTGTAAAAAATAAGTACTTGAGAAATAAATGACCTGCATGCATGAAAAAGTAAAGATTTAATCTAAGCTTCCACGGGCTCTAAGCTAGCATTTAGATGTGAGGTCTACTCTAGATAATTTTAAATTTAAACATGCATGTAGATACTACAACTAAGTAACTAAACTGTGAAGTAAAGACAGAAAGGAAACTAAACTAAAACTTGGAAAGAAAAACTGAAATGAAAAGAATGCAAGCCACTTGGGTACACTCCTTTGGGCTTGCTTACAGTGATTTAGATAGAAAAGAAAAAGAGGATAGAGTTACCACTTTGAAAGGAGACCCTTGAAGGTGTGTTTTGAAATAAATTGAGCAGCATGCACCTTTAACCTGGCGAGAACCTGCAAAAATCAGCAAGCTATTGCTTGCTGATTTGTGCTGCAACACACTCACAATGTTAAGGAAATTTTCTGTTTTGCAACAGTAGTTTCCCGCATGTAAAAACCAAAAAATTATATGAATTTATTGACCTATTCTAAAGAGACAGATACCAAAATCTGAATATGAATGAAGCATAAAGATAATCGGAAAGCTATGAAGTTTTAACGAGTATTGAGAGTAATCCTTGCATGGATCTATCCCAACAAGACTCCTTGAAATGACCTGCAAGCTTCAAATACACTGTGAGACAAGAATAGACAATGATTGCATGCACTAACAACATAACATAGTTTATATCATTAGTGGATTCAAAACATATAAGCTAGCAATTATACAATCACCAAGCCTAGCTAAGTAAACTAATTTACCCAACATTCTACTCACTATTTCACAATGATATTTAAATAAAAACAGTATCACCTCGCAATATAGTAGAAATCCGGACAAAGTCAAGTGTTCCACGTTTCCTCCAAAGCAATTCCTTTATTATCAATGGAAGAGGTTGTAGCAAAAAAGTTGCTCCAAGCTCTTAAAAAACAAGTGAACCAAAGCAAGATGACAATGAGAGAGAGAGAGAGAGAGAGAGATGGAGAAAATTTGGTAGCATAACATTACTCAGAAGAATGGTGAGGAATGAATGAGGGAGAGGTTTCTTAAATAGCATGAGAAGCCAAAGAGACCCCTCTTGGATCTTTGACAAATGTCAAAATCCAAGCTCATGAGGAACTCCAACCAATGAGGGCGTGAGATTTTAGGTTGAATGAGAAATGGTAAGTGAGTGAGTTGGAGTGTGAAGTGGCAAGCTAAGGAGAGGCGCCTTGGTTGAAGGAGAGGCCCACGCCTTCCTTAAAGAAAGATTCCATCTTTTTTATAAGATGTTTCCACTTTCCAAGAGGAAGGGCACAAATTAGAAAGGGAGGACGTGAGCTTTAAGGAAAAGGAAAGTGTGAGTGTGGAGGAATGTGGAGAACACACTCCCAAAGGTGACATGTAAGCATAGGAAGGGCGCACCTCATCAAGGAGGGGCCCATGACTAGTTTTAGAAAGAGTTGCTAACTCTCTCAAGGGGTAGGGATGCATTCCCCAAATGGGGGCGCAAATCCCAAGGTAGAAATAAATAAAAGGGTGAGTTATTAGGTGGGTAATGGTTAGGAATTGGGGTTGGGTAGGTTAGGGAGTCTCTCTTACCATTTGTCACCTTTACTTTACCTCAAATGATCATTAATTACAAAATTGACATTTTTCCCATGTCTTGGGTTAGCAATTAAAATTGCTTTTATCTGACTAAGACTCCTAAGTGGACAAAACCCTAGCAAAACTTGTCCAATTGAGTTGAAACTTGGTCCAAGGGTGTAGGGGGTCTCATTCCATTTCTTTTGAGTACAAATACCCCTATCAAAAGACCAGGGACATAGCTTTTACATTAATTATAAAAAATTAATCAATTAATTAATTAATTAAAATCCTAACCTTAGGAAATTTTAATTAATTAAAAAAAACCTATCTAGACTCGACTAAAAATCACGAAACTTTTTGTGTTGTCTTACATGGTCATTTATATCATTCCTAAACACTAACTACCAGAAGATGACTTCATTAGAACGTCTTTCACCACATTGGAGGATTTATTACTAGTGGGAGTGAAAAACTCAAGGGAAATTAATAAGGCTGGTTAGGCCAAATTAATATCCTGAGGATAAAAAACACTCAGTGAAAGGAACTCTCCTAATGAAGAAATCCTAAGATAACTGACTTAACCATGATCCATGTAGACCTGTTACATTATTGACTCCGCAGGGGTGCGGAAATTCCGATTACAAAAATTTGTGCTGGAGCAAAAATTGCCCCGTAGAACCAAATAGTCTCTGACTTGTTTGCATCTGTTGATGCATATCTTCATGGTACATGGAGTTGACCCCCTAGTTGAATAGGCAGTCAACAGAGTCATATGGAAATTGCGCTAAGTCCCCCCTAGGTTTTTTTTAATGTTTTAGTGAAATAAAAAATTTCCCATAAGATGGACAATTTTTAATGTAAAATTCAATAAAGTCATAAAATGGCATCAGTCATTGTCAGATGTCATATTTGTGCTCATTTTCTAAGCTAGACACCCCCCTAAACCCTTATTCCCCCTTTGTTGAGGAAAACAAGTGATTTTAATCACTCAAAAATGTAATTTTCTCTCAAAAAGGTAAAAGGGGACTTTTTAATTAATTTCCTAAATTTTAGGGGAATTCCTAAAACTTAGAAAACATGTTGGAAACATGTTTTGCCTTGTCTAGAGTTCAGAGTACAGTTGGCAAAGGCTTCTCCTAGTGAGGGCGCATGGTCTAGATGACATGGCAGAGGAGAGGAGATCCCAAGGAACTCACATGCACCTCCTCCTTTAGTTGGCGCATTCTCCTTGAGGGGCGCTAATCCCAAAGCATCCACTCGACCTCACCTCACCTACCACCCTTACTTCACTTACCCTTACCCTCACTCATCTCCCACACTCAACCACATTACTCCACTACACCTACCATCTCCCCCACTCAACCACATTACTCCACTACACCTACCATCTCCCCCACTCATCTCCCACCTCACTCATGCGCATCTCCTCTTAGCCCATGCACATCTCCTCCTCATCTTTGAGTTAGTTGAAGCTAGGGCGAATTGATGGTATTAAAAAAATTTCGTTATTGAATCAAAAGACTTTGGAGGTCAAGATTTGGTGTGTAGTCTCAAATGTGTGGATGAATGTTGGCATATGAGGTAATATTGTTCCAAGTTTCTTTATTGTACTTGCATATTGGCTAATGGTAAGAATATTGTTATTCAATTGGAATAGATAGTTTGAACTTGCTTGTTAATCTATCTATTTGTTTAATACATTTGATGTTTATATTACATGCTTGGTTTTTTGTTTAAACTAACATGAAATGAAGTCTCTCTTGTAGGAAGCACCAGTGCTTTTGCAGGGACTTGAGAGGATTTTGGAGCGTACAAGACCCACTTTTGGAGATTCAAAAGAGCTCGGTTGCTTCTTTTGCTTTATCTTAAGGAATTTCAGAAGACATTCTTCCCTCTTCTTCACACCGGAAAATGACTCCACAGCCCAAGGGTTCATAAAGCTCAAGCAAAAGGCTCTTTAAAAAATTCAAAACTTTCTCTTTCCCTCTCTCTTTCTTTGGTTGCATGAGTAGCTAGATCCAAGTTTCAAGTTATATTTTACTATCTAGTGTTTGCAATGCATAGTCTAGATCTAGTTTCGAATTCATTTTCAAATTAAAGTCTAGATCTAGTTTTACTTAGTAATTTTCTGATTTTTATTGTTAAAATTCAAGTTAGAAAGTTGCTAGTTGCTTGCTCTTAATATCTAATAATTTGAATGCTTTAAGTTTATGTTTTAGGACAACAAACAGAAATCATCCAAGAAGGGCTTAGTTAGCTTCCTTAAGCTCTCTAAAAACCCCAAAAAAAATCCCTTTATTTGCATAAAAAATTGTTGAAAAGTTTGATAAAAAATTTGTCCTTCTTTTTGCATTTCTTATATCATTTTCTGCCAAAAAACTAATAAACTTTGTTTGCTGGTTTTTAGCAGGTCCGTTGCAATGCAGAGGAGATTTTGGCCCTGTTATCGCACGGTTTGTAGGAAAGGTCCAAGAGCTTGAGTCAGGGCTTGAAACCGGCGTAACAGGAGCTTCCCCACCCACTGTCACCTCAATGGGGAGCTCTTTCTATTTAGGAGGGCAAGTCCAAGGGAGACGTCC
>ML832788.1:18219-52364 GCA_009831015.1 Picea engelmannii
AGTGGGAGGGAGGGGGAGTGAGAGAGGGAGAGAGGAGGGGGTGGAGAGAGAGCGATACTGATTGTGAGAGGAAGGGGGAATATAGAAGGAAGGGGGGCTAGAGAGACATATAAAGAGATAAATAGGGGGATAATAGATGAGATAGAAGGAGGGGGATATAGTGAGAGTGAGAGAAAGAGAAGAGAGATAGTGGGAGGGAGGGGGAGAGAGAGAGAAAGAGGTGGTATATGTAGGAGATAAAGAGAGGGGAGATAGTGAGAGGGAGGGAGAGAGATAGAGGGACAAGGGGGTAAGAAAGAGAATATGTGACTATGAGAGGGGGTAATATCAAGAAAGAGAGGGGAGTTGGACAAGAAGTGTTCAAGTGTGTGAGAGGGAGGGAGAGGGTGACAAAGAGAGCAAGTAGAGAGTGAGTGAGAGAAAGGGGGGAAGATATTGTGTGGAGATATATGAAAGAGATAGAGGAGATATAGTGAGAGGGAGGCAGATAGAGATAGAGAGGAAGGAGAGGGTGGAGAGAGAGTGATATTGATTGTGTGAGGAAGGGGGGTTAGATATGTATAAAGAGAGAAATGGGGGGAGAGTAGAGGAGAGAGACAGAGGAGGATAAAGTGAGATTGAGACTAAAGATTTGGATGTAGGAGAGAAAGAGAGATAAAGAGTTGGTAGATGTAGGAGAGAAAGAGAGGAGAGATAGTTGGATGGAGGGGGAGAGATAGAGGGAGAAGGGAGGTAGAGAGAGAATGTGTGAATGTGATAGGGGAGGAAGAGAAAGAAAGAAAGGGGGGATGGTCAAGGATTTTTTTAGTGTGTGAGAGGGAGGCAGAGNAAGGTGAGTGGAGAGATAGTGGGGGGGAGGGGGAGAGAGAAAGAGACTGGGAGAAGCGGGTGGAGAGACAGTGAGACTGTTTGTGAGAGGAAGGGGGGAGATAGAGGGAAGGTGGGGTAGAGAGATATAAAGAGAGAAATGGGGGTGAGTTTAGGAGAGAGAGGGAGGGGTATATAGTGAGATTGATACTAACAATAGTGAGACAGAGAAAGAGGTGGTAGAATTAGGAGAGAAAGAGAGGAGAGATAGTGGGAGTGAGGGGGAGAAATAGAGGGGGGTAGAGAGAGAATGTGTAAGTGTGAGAGGGGGAGAAGATTAATAAAGAGAGTTGATATTATGCTAGTTTCATGAGGTTTTAACCTTCACGTGTAACCCTGACAAGAATAGAATATTTTGGGAAGCAAGAAGAAACCCTAAAGAATTGGACATAATCCTAGAATACATGTGAGATAAAAGAAAATTTTAATATAGAGTTTTTATCCTCCAGAATGAGAATTCGACTGAGGTAGATAAAGAGGATATGTATAAATATATGATGCCAGAGATCATTTGATAGATACAACTCATAATTGCAAAAATTTAAGAGTGCGCGCTGTAGAAATTTAGTAAGTGCGCAAGTTTAGAGAGTAGTTGTAGTTGCAGCTACTGCAACTTGTATTTTTGTTTTAGTCTTGGAATTCCTCTTGGTTATGGATTAGAATTTCTGCCTTGTGTGCTAGCTCTAGAGAGAGATATGCTACATTGATTGGCTATTAGGCCTAGGGTTGTCTTCTATAAATATTCTCTATCAAGGTTAAGGTGCTCAAGTGTGGCTTTGGCCTATGGTTGGGTGAAAATATTGTTATATTGTCTATGGTGAAACAAACACACCTATTATTTCTAACACATTATGGGTCCACACTATCTTCAGACATGCTAACCACTGGAAGATAGGCTGGGATGATTTGATCAGTTACAATTGCAGTTGCAGTCAAAGTTTTTGATGCAACAATGAAACCCTAGCCCTCTTGTTGAGGCACCTTAAGTGAAGAGATTGACCTAATTTCCGGATATCCTAGTGTGCCTTAACCTAACGCATCTCTTGGTACTCTAGCAAGCTAAGACGTAAAGTTTAAGTTTTTGGTCAAAGTCAAAGGTTGACCAAGTCACAACAGTCATGGCTTACTCTATGAAGTCAAAAAACAAGTTAGAAAGGGGTTCTAAATTTAGAGCATGGAAGAGAAGAATTGACCTCATCCTTTCCAAGAATAAAGTGTTGGATATCGTGAAAGGAAAGATCATGGAACAACAGTTTGAAGAAGGAAAAGAGAAGGAACCTTAGAATGTTGCAATTATGGAGAAGTTCAAGGACAATGACATCAATACCATGAGTATAATGGTCTACTCTATAAAATACCACTTGATACCCTAAATATCTCATCTTGACTCATCTAAGAATATGTATGATGCCCTAAGTAACCTCTTTTTAGTCAGAAACATTGGACAAGTAATGATTCTAAAGAATGAGCTTCATGACATGAAAATGAATGATAATGACAACATAACATAATACCTTGTGAGAATATCTCAATTAAGAGATCAACTAAAAGCTATTGAAGAAATCATTTCAGAGAAGGAATTGGTAAATATAGTACTCAATGGCCTTCCCAAGACATGGGATGCATTTTCCGCAAGCATGAACACAAGAAAGGAGTATCCCACATTTTAAGAACTTTGGACATGTTGTGCACAAGAAGAATCAAGGATTAGCACAAAAGAGAAATTCCAAAGGAAAGATTATGATCAATCCTACACAACAAAGTTCAAGAAATTCAGGAATAATAAGAAATTTGATTGAAGGAAGAAACCAAATAAAGAGAAAGATATGTCAAAAATACAATGCTTCAGTTGTCGAAAATATGGTCACTGCAAGAATCATTTTCCTTAGTTAAATAAAAGGAAGGAAACATGTGAAGCATCAGTTGCCGAAGAAAGGGAACCCTCAAAGAAGGCCAAGAAGGATAAAAAAAACTTCTTCTTCTAAGACAAGGTAAAAATATTCTTCATAGTTGTTGTACATACCATGTTTACATAGTTTATGTATATATATTGCAAATCTATTTCTTAGAAGATAAGATGTTCAAGTGAAACAATACCTATGGAAGAATAGCAAGATAAGGATTTCTATCACGATGACTGCAAGTCAAGAAATACACATGAAAAGATGAAGTACATTAACAATCCTTGGTAACTATTCATGTGGAAGATATTACATAACTAGCAACTACAAGATAAGTCGAAATCATAATCAAACTTGAATAAACCCAGAAGAAGTCAAAACAAAAATAAGTCAACAATCAAGAGGAAATTAAAAAAATACTTTTGATACTTTGCATAAGGAAATAATGATGCAGACATAAGTGTGGACTCTCTTAGATGGAGAGAGTTGATTATATAATTCCAAAAGAAGAGCATGCATTCATGCATGAAGTAAGGATTAGGAGGGAGATAATCCTAAATGATATGATCCATTGAGGATTATGAAGTATATGTCCATGTTCCAATTAAAATTAACATCCATGATAAGCAACACGTGTTTAGTTTGACTGTAGAAGAAGTCTTCTTCGAAAAGAAGCCTTAAAGTATCCTTGGTTGTCCATCTACATCCATGATTCTATGATGAAAGGAAGAAGTTGGAATCTTCAGGGAATATAGAATACTCCATGGACCCAATATCTAAAGAGAGACATCAAGAAGAACATGGAGATTCCAATAAAGAAAGAAAAACAAGAACAACCAACTATTATACCTAGAATCACAAGACTACCAACTTGGTTTGAACCCACTAAGAAACAATCGAGCAGAAGAAATGGAAGTTATGATAAAGAACAATGTATAGAAAATATGAAAAAGACATATGAATGAAAGCATTACAATATTCATAGGTTCTTCCACAAGGAGGGAGAAGACTATGACAACAACTTGTTCCAGATATACCTCTTGTAGTATCCATCGATTGGAATTTACATGTAAAAGAAAGTTCCTCCCAATAAAGAATGTGAGAAAGAAGATTATACCAAAAAGATACCCATGTATGCAGATATAAGAAGACCTTGTATGGATTCAAACAACTTGATGTAGAGTATCTCATATACAACAAAAACATGGTGAAAACTTTCTATGATATAAATAGTATATCAGAATAATTACTCAGAAGTCTAGGATGATGAATTTTTAATCCATGGGAAACTCTCTTGATGACAGAAGAAGTGCTACTTGGATATGTTTCAATTTGAGCCTTGTTACGATGTCATGAGCTAGTAAGAAACATAAGTGGTGAATTCAACCATGATATATTGTAATGATCAAAGCGAAAGAAATCCTTCAAAGAAAATCGATTTTCCATGACAGACTGAACTACATTGAGATCAATCATTACATTCTTCGTGATGAAATCCAGAAAAGAGAAGTGGTTATCCAATATATCTCCACATATGAGCATATAGAAGATATTTTGGTAAAGTCTCTGTCCAAGACGAAAAAGTTGTGTACTTAAGAAACAAGCTAGGGCTTGTGGATGTGACTTCCTTATTGAAAAAGGAAGAGATTACTCCTATGTTGGGAGGGATCACTGATGTGTTATTTATTTATGGAAAGTCATTTTTTCAGTTCAAAAAATGGTCCAGGATGAGTAGTTATTTTCTAGTTCAGAAAGTGGTTTGAGATTTCAAATGGACATGCACTTTCAAGTTCGCAAAATGGCCCAGATCGGATACTCATTTTCATAATGAAAATGGTTCGATAGATTGTTGATGTACCATAGACAATGATTCCCCTTATGGACAGTGTTGGGGAATGACCTAGGATATTCATTCTTCTTTCCAGTCACTATAATTAGTGGTCAAGTAGAATGGTTCGCCTCACCAGGCATTCATTCTTTCAAAGTTCACAGTTGTGAGAAGTTTCAAACAACGGTTTGTTTTGGACGTTGGTGCAGGACAGTCATTTCCATTAGGAAATGGTATAGATAGTCATTCCCTAGGGAAAATTCATTGTATTCATGTTGCACTATGATTACTATGTTCGAGAGAATGAAACATTACTATTTTTTTCACGTTGTAACATCCCTATTTCTCCATCATATTGAAATTATATTGGGGGCATGTTCATCGCATGAAAATGTTGGTTTGTGTTCGACACATTATGAAAATGATGTTTTGGAAAATATTTAAAAATATATATCTAACTAAGTGTTTCCTTTGAGTAAAAGATAAGAACTTTGAACTGATGCAATATATTACATAGAAAGAAACATATAATAATACGTGTTATAATGACATTGATAGCATATGATCTTGAAGTGTAAAATATATCCCTTCTAAATAAACATATACAAAATTAGAGTATGCATTTATGCATTCTCTTTTTTGGTGCTACAAATTGGAATTGGCATGGAAACACAAAGAAAGGGATTAAAATAAATTATGATTTATAGTAGTAAAACATTTAACTGAAATACATTCATGACTGACTCTAATCAATATCGTCCCCGAGGTGTAGGACAGTCGGTGACAAAGTGTGCTGCTAAGACACTCTGTGATGTTAAAGTCACTGGTTTGAAACCTGCGGGGACAAAAAAACCAACCATGTTAAGGGTTGGTGTGGCTCACGCCACGTGTGATGCCTCGGTGATTTTCATGGCTTATATGCCCCTGAGTTGCGGTTTCTTAGCCACAGGTTAGTCCCATATGTCACGGACAAACTAACAAAAAAAAAAAAACTTTGATTGGTATTATTTTTTTCGATAGATTCATACAACTAAGTACAACTCACATGTTCATACAAATGAACTCTATGAGAAAGTGTTTTTCATCTTCAACCCTTTATTATTTCATGTCATGGTGTTGTCTTTGTATATATTATTTTTTTTTCTATTTTATAATGAAATAAAGTTTTGTATCAATTTTTTTTTTTATAATGATATTTTTCTTAAAGATATAAAATATATTTATATCTTTCTTGATATAATATCCTTTTCGATATAATAAATGTAATCAAATAATCAATATTGATATTGTATTTTTCTTGATATAATTTCTTTTTTTCTTGATATAATAAATACAATCAAATAATAAATGTAATGTTTTTTCTTCATATAATAATGTCTTATGTAATGTATTTTGCAATCAAATAATAAATATAATGTCTTTTCTTGATATAATAAATGTAATCAAATAATTGTATAATGCATTTTTCTTATATAATATATTTTTATTAATATTATATATTAATATATTTTATAATCAAATAATAAATTCAATATGTTTTTGTTGAGATATAATAAATTTAATTAAATAAGTATATAATATATTTTTCTTATGTTTTTTTTCTTAAATAATAATACCCTTTTTATATAATGTCTTTTTTCTCTTGATATTAATATTATGTATTGATATATTTTGTAATCAAATAATAAATGAAATATATTTTTCTTATATTTTTTTCTTAAATAATAATACCTTTTTATATAATATTTTTTTTCTTGATATTAATATTATGTATTAATATATTTTGTCATCAAATAATAAATATAATGTTTTTTATGTTGATATAATCAAATAAATATATAATATATTTTTGTTTATATAATAAAATGTTTTTTGTTAAATAAAATATTAATAATTAATATTGATATTATTGTCATATGTTAATATATTTTTCCAAATATATATACGAGTGAAAATGATGGTATGTTATGTATTAATATATTTTGCGGAATATTATGTATTATGAACAACTGACATGTTCATACATAGTTTGCAGAATATATATACGAGTGGAAGTGTCGGCTTTGCGATAAACAGTGTGTCGAAATATCTTGAACGCAGATGTCAACTTGAAACAAGGTTTAAAGTGGCATTTATTTATAGGATAGACGGATATATACACAAATCTATGTCGGATGTTATGCTATTTGATTTACTAAATTAGTAATTTCTTATCCAATAACAGATGCAGAGCATTAGGTATGAGAAATAATGGTATGCTTACACTTTAACTCCTTTAATTTTAATTTTATCCATTTCCATCTTATGCCTTTTGTAAACGAAATTTCCTATTTCCGGGTTGAAACCGATGGCGTTGTACATACAAAAGGCTGGAAATTTCGCAAACTGTGCAAACAACTTAAGAATCCCTTCTCTTGCGAACCGAGGGCGCCGATATGCAGCTATGTATTAATTTATTTTATAATCAAATAATAAATTTAATATCTTTTTCTTGAGATGCAATAAATTTAAGTAAATAAGTATATCATATATATTTTTTTCTTATGAGACAAATTCTTATTCTTGTTGGAGAACTTAGTAGGGGTTTTCAAGTTATTTGCCAAAATCGTACTATAAACACGGAACGCTCGATTCTTTTAACTGAATTATTTAATAGTTATTAGGATAGTGGAAAACTCAGAACTTTCATACAAGTAAATATTAGGAAATCCATAAACATCTAATTGCACTTGTACTTTCAAAGGCCGGAGTGATTCAAAAGAATCTTTAGATGACTTCCTTATGATATGAACAGAGGTCCTCTGGACTTTCAACACAACACAGAACACTCGTAGCCAACAAAAAAGTAAAGACGTTGTGCAATTAGAATAAGATACATAAACGCTCTAGTTGCATCCCTCCAGTTTTGGGTCTTTTGCGCAACATGGATAGGATATTAGAGAATATCAAATTAGAATTTCACAATAAAATTAAACATGAATTGATATCAGAGAATATCAAATTGGAATTTCACAATAAAATTAAACATGAATAGATATGAGAGAATATCAAATTGGTATTTCACAATAATTTTTACTTAAATATTTGTTGAAGTGTATATTTGTCGCATCTACCTGGATGAGCTTCAAGAACTATCATTTCGACAACCTGATAGATTCAAACAGTAGTAGAATTCCAACTTTATGGTCGACATAATCCACGTTTATGTAAGGCTGTAAGCCTAACCCTAGATCTAAGATAATGTGCCATTATTCCTACGAGATCAGACTGTAATCTGCATGAACTTTATGGTTGACATAATCCGCGTTTAAGGCTGTAACCGTAACCCTAGATTTAAGATAATGTGGTGCATGAACTTTATGGTCGACATAATCCGCGTTTAAGGTTCTAACCCTAACCCTAGGTTTAAGATAATGTGCCATTATTCCTACGAGCTTGGATTGTAATCTGCATGAGGTAAATAATTCTTGTGGACTGCAACCTACCTCCATGATGTTAATGAGGAGAAACATTAAACATGAAAAGAGATTGGGAATGACAAAAAAATTAAATGGTCTGCATAGAAAAGGAACCAAATGCAAATAACAACACAGAGCCGGAAGGAAGATGTGCGCAACACAGTTATAAATGCATAGGCTCTCCATTGATCCATAACGCACCACTTAGTAACCCATCGCATGAAATTGAAAAGAGGACTGGCATTTGAAACGCACCCCGAACGTGGCATCAACTGTGTTACTGTTTACATTCCACTAACCACACTTGTGAAGTTATTTTAAAATTAAAAAAGTTAATTAAGATGTAAATGTTAAAAGGTGAGTAATCTTGGTTGTATTTATATAAGTATACAACTTGGCATTTAAAAGTTTGGTTTAGTAATTTCGTAACCCTAAAATGTAAATGTGAAAAAGTAAACAGGTTAAACGTATGCATTTAAAAATGTGAGGAAGTTATCAACATTAAATTTTATTCATTGATTTGAGTGTAAGACCAGAATATGTCTGACATCTTCAATTTTTTGCCATAAGATTGAGTTGTAATTAAAAGATTCATTAAACCATAGATTTTGATAGAAAGGATGCATATGGAAGTATGGGCTTAATTAGTATTTTAAATTAATGAAAAACAATTGAAACTTATGTGAATGTGATTTTTTATTTTATATTATTATATTTTTAATCTTATATTTTTTATTATAATGAGGTGAATATAACAAATTTATATATATATTTTGTAAACTATGTAAATAAAACAGTTTACTTTATTTAATTGTATTTTAATATTAAAATTTAATTTAATTGTTGTAGATATAAATTTAATTAGCAACAACTACTTTATAAAAGTGGTTGATATACGTTCATAAGTGTTATTAATTTTAAAATAAATAATATTAAAAAATAATAATAATAAATATTTATACTAATAAGAAATTGTTAAGAAATACATAATTAATTAAATTTATATGTATAACATTTAAAATTAATAAAACCTATGAACCTATATCAACTACTTTTATAAAATGGTTATTACTAATTTTATTATATTATTAATATGACTTTTTTCATGATTATATATTATTATATTATATTATTAATAGTGACAATGATATTCAATATTTACTATTAAAAATTAAATTTCTAATACCCATATCCTTTGCACGTTTGCATTAAATATTCTTTCGTATTGTTATTTTATGGTTACTTTGTA
This sequence comes from Picea engelmannii, assembly GCA_009831015.1. Taxonomy (NCBI): domain Eukaryota; kingdom Viridiplantae; phylum Streptophyta; class Pinopsida; order Pinales; family Pinaceae; genus Picea; species Picea engelmannii. Next base: position 27,523 of record ML832788.1, read on the forward strand.
TTTTTTTAAAATGATTGGGGTTAGGTTATTTACTTTGTTGTATGATACCAATCTTGGTTTTTATAACTTTTACGTATGGTTTTTAATGAGGAATTTAGGATAATAAAAGAAATGGTTTTATACACCTAGTTAAGTTGTGTGGAAAATATTGTAAAAAATTTATACTTTTTATAAATTGGAGCAATTTTCTCTTGGAAAAAAAAAGTTGTGTGGAAAATAAATATAAGTTTTAAATTTTTAATGCATGTTTAAAGTGGTCGCTCTTATCCTAAGATATATTAGCATCCTAAATTATGTCTATATATTGTAAAATGTATGATTATACAAGTTTTTGATAAAAAATATATTTTTTAAACTTTGTGTTGTGATGTAATGTTATTGAACTTTTGTGATACAGTATGATTTTTAATTAGGTTTGTATATTGTAAATTCCATATTTATACAAGTTTTTGGAAAAAAGAGCAGAATATCAAGCTTCTTTTATTGCAACATATGATACTAGAAGTAATAAATTAGATGTTACTAAGGGCTTGAACACAAGGTATCAAAGTAATCTAAGTGTATCATATGTATGAAAATATATTGTGATGTTCATGACATTGTCATTATCTTTTAGAAATATTAAGAGTATTGAGTTGTTTATACATGTGTTGGTTGGAAAGATGAGTGTTTTCTTTTCTTTTCTAATTTGTGTGTTATTAAAGAGCTACTATGTGTTAGTAAATTGAAGATCTATTCTTTGTTAGTAAACTATAATTGCATTGCTAGATTTTTCCATTCTAGCCTATTTTGCATTGCAGTAAAAGAAACATAGGTGGCCAAAAAAAGATTTAACCATTGTCAATTTGTTACTGTTGAAGTACTTGAAGAAACATCAAGGATAAATTGGCATTTCTCAGTAGTCTTTGTTACATAAATGATTATCTATAAGCTTACCATTTATGGATCATATGGTATGAAAACCTAAGTTCAAATAAGCCTAGGGAGACTTGTATGGTAAGTACCCACAGTGACTACAAAAAAAAAATCACAAGAGTTCATGTCAAGGCTAGAGAGAAGTTGAGCATCAAGAACAGAGGGGAAACATCATGGATGTATGGCCTCCCACAACACCCACTGAGCACGCATGTTCTTTGGGAATATTTGGTGATGGAATGAACAAAGAGCAAAAGGAAGAAGCAATTAGTTGGGTGAACGAGGATGTTTGGTTATGAGCAGGGGCACCTTGGGTGCACAATGGTAATGTGAAACACCAAGGGGTCATACACGGGTGATTGCACGAACTTGGTGATCGATAAAGCAGAAACAAGGTGAGTAGATATGCACACTCATAGGAACGTGTCTGTGTTTCTATGAACATGCATGAGTTCCCGATGTTAGTGGTTTGGAAAAACTTGAACCTCCACTCAATGTGCCACATAGACATGTTGAAAGGAATGTGTGCACATTCCTAATAATGTGTATGTGTTCCTAAGAACGAGTGTTCATTCTTAATAACATGTGCACGTTCCTAAAAATGCATCAACATTCCTAGGAATGCATGCACGTTCATGTCTATTAGAGAATAGGGTGGAACATGATAAGATATATAGGACATGGTATTATAGATAATATAAGAGGGATGGAATTTTTGAAAGAGGGGTGGTGTCTAAAGACACCGTTACGGAACTTAAGCAGAGCGCACTGTGATCAGAACATCAAAATACATATTGCACATCCTGATCTTCATGATCTATTGCAAAATCTCAATTTTCATGTCTCACAATGACCACAGGGGTCTCTTTTTATTGCCTCAAGATCTAACTGATTTACATAGAATCTAGAAGATCTTTTCCACATGTAATCATCGATGGTAAGAGTCGACTCTAGAAAATTTGTGTCGTCAAGTCGGCTTGATAGGACTCGACCTGACCTCCTATGTGTCCAACTCATAGTCGATTGTTGGTTTGGTTGATCCACCACACGATTATATTCAATTATTTTTTGAATGTACAAATGATAACACATCGACTACCTGAACGACTGGTGTGTTGTATTGATCGATCGCCTGACTAAGTGTATCTAGATGTAGGTCAACCTCTCTACCGACTAACCCCAAGAGATGTGTGATGAACCATCAATGCTTGATGTTCCAACACTCCCCATCAACACATAGATCTGAAGTTTTAGTACTTGAAATTAGATCACTACTACACCCCCGCATAATTGCAGCTTCCTAAAGCCCAATAATTGTGCATAACTTGATAAATATGGATTCAACTAAAGGATTGGTGAAGATATCAACAACTTGATATTCGATTCTACAATATTCAAGAGAGACAACAATCTCATGAACCAATTGTCTCAAGTGCTGAGCATGTAGCTCAAAATGCTTCATCTTACTATGGAAAATAGGATTGTCAACAACATGTATGGCATTTTGGTTATCACGGTATATTGTAGTAGAGGATTGAACAAGAACGCCAAACTCTCCCAAAAGTTGGCAAATCCATATGGATTTAGTTCCTACTTCAATGATGCCATGATATTCTGCCTTTGCATTTGACAAGGAGACTACCTTATTTTTCTTACATGACTACACCAAAGGTCCAGTGCTATAGCCAAACACATAGCTAGAAGTGGACTTCTAATAATCACTTTCGCTATCCTAGTTGGAGTCAGTGTAGCCGACTAGCAAATCTGAACTACGATAATATTTGATACCAAAATGAGTTGTACCCTTCAGATAGAGAATAATTTTTTTGACTTCTATCCGGGATTTCTTTGGGGTCCTGCATGAACCGAGAAACTACACTAACAACAAAGGAAATGGCAGGTCGACTATGATTCAGATAAATAAGACAGTGAACTAATTTTTTGATAAAGTGTAGCATCAACATTGGGTGTTTTACAAGTTTTAGTAAGCTTCACTCCAAACTGAAAGGGAGTGGAACGAGGCTTGAAATAAACCATATTAAAACGTTTCAATAGATCCATCATGTATTTTTAATAAGAAATGAAAAATACATCATGAACTGGTAATACTTGAAGAGACAAAAAATAATGCAAAGTACCAAGGTCTCTCATATCAAAGGCGTCAGCAAGTTGTTTCTTGAATCTAAAGGTGAGATCATTATTATTTCTAGTAATGAGTAAATCATATGCATATACAACAACAATCAGAGTATATCCATTGCAGTGGAGAGCATACATTCTCTGATCAGATTCACATTATTTGAAACCAAGTCGAAGAGAGAAATTTTCAATATTAGCATACCAGGCTCAAGGATATTTCTTCAAACCATAAAGTGACTTCTTTAGTTGACAAACTAGATTCGAATCTGTCACAAAAAAAGTGGTTGTTCCATGAAAATTTATTCATATAGGTATCCATGAAGAAAGGCATTCTTCACATCCATCTAATGGATTTTCCATCCAAAACAAGTAGCAAGGGAAAGAATTAGTTGAACAAAGTTCATCTTCAGAACAAGGGAAAATGTTTCAGTGTGTTTAATGCTTTCTTGTTGAGAAACTCCCTTCACGATGAGGAGTGATTTATGTCACTCAAAAACACCTTCAAAGGTAAATTTGGTCCTATAGACCCATCGACACTTAACAATGTTATTTCCTTTCAATTAGAGAACCAAGTCCCAATTTCGATTCTTTGATAAAGAATCAATTTATGTCTTCATGGCCTACTCCCATTCAGGGCGTCCTTCAAAATTTGAGTATGTAATAGGGTCATAGGTTTCAAGAACATAAGCCATTAAGGCAGTGGTTGTATGTTTCTTTTGACCTCGAGTCTGACGTCCATAGGAGGTATATTCGACATCATCTCTAGCAACTTCAATTTTCTTTCTAGCCCATTGAGATAGAAAATAAACAAGTGAACCATGGATCACTTCACCAAGTTGATCAGTAGTCGTAGGATCTTCAACTAGTGGAACTTTAAAAAAAATACGACAAACTAGCTGACTCAAAGGTCGACGATCTAGTCAGAACTCGGAGAAAGTTCGATTATCCAGTCAAAGGACTGAAGACTGGAACAACAACACCAGTGTCAGAGACAACATCAAAGGAATCTTCCTATATCAATATAGAGGAGGCATTCAAAAACTCAAAACCACAATAATTATCATCAACCAAAACATTACTTCTAATAATTATTTGTCATTTGACAAAATAAAACAGTCAACAGGCTTCTGATTCTTTAGAGTATCCCATCAGTAACATTCCCATTATAATCCCTAGTTTAATTAATTCTTATGTGGATAATATGTGGCTACGACCAAGCGATGTAATATGTGCACTGTATTTGTATGTTTTAATAATTAAACATAATGCAAGATGCTAAGGGGACATGGACAAGAGATGAGGGTTGAATTAATCCATGAGAGAGGGGAGTGTCTAGATGTCACACACCTGACCCCTGAGCAAATTTTTAAGGGATGGGGTATAAATTTTTCTCTTACCTCTGACGAATATGGTATCGAGGAATAATCCATTTTTCTCAATGGACAGTCTCGATGCCTTCCATACCTATCGAACTTGAGTTAGGATCCATTTGGAACCTAAGGTTCACCAATCATATTGTACCCCACTCAACTCGTCAGCCCATTGAATATTAACATGCACAATCACAATGATGTTCTTAGTCAACATCAATTTGACATGTCACTATAGGGAGCTTAGGCGTGTGTGACTATAGCATGACAATAGTCCCTCTCCTATAGTCCAATTAAAATACTTAATTAATATTTCGTAGAATATCATTCTTTGGTAATTAATTACTTAAACCTAATTAAGGATAATTATTCTCCACAAACTAATTATCCATTATTTTATTTTATTTTAGCCTAATACTCATGGCCCAGTAATTAATGAGGTTTCAATTTCTCTCCACCTCCCCCCCGCAACCCCCCCCCGCCCCCCCTTAGAAGTAGTTTAGCACTAATTCAATTAATTACTCATATGATAATTATGAGTAATTATATTATAACCCAATATGGTCATTTTCTCCATAAAGTACTTAAGTTTATTATTCTTCAGAAACTAATTATCCAATAATTTATTTTTTCTTAGCCTAATACTCATGGCCTGGTAACTATTGAGGTTTTGCATTCTCTTCCCCCCCCCTAGAAGTAGTTTAGCACTAATTCAATTAATTACTCATATGATAATTGTGAGTAATTATATTATAACCCAATGAGATTAATTTATCCATAACATACTTAAGTTGATTAACCTTAATTAAGGTATATAATTAAATCCCTCCCCGACACGCAACTCCATGCCAAAGTTTCACATAATTTCACACACACACACACATATATATTCATATTTATTTATTTATGGGAAAAAATGATTAATTGTATTCAAATTGGTATTTAATATTACAAATTTTGTCTTATATTAATTAGATTATAATATAATTCAATTTTACTATATTATAATATGACTAATTGTATCAAAGGAGAACTTAGGCTTGCCAATACCCATTCATACCTAAGCCTCTGGGCTTCGACGAAGATTCTTCATCAGGATTTTATGAACCCAAATCTCCCGAATGTTGAAGTTCCGGAGACGGTCCTACCTCTATTATTCCTTTATGCCAATACAAGGAATTATATTACCATATGATATAATTACGTGTGTTTAATAATATTATAGCATTTGAAGGAGGAAAAATGGGTTTGGCCTTTGGCCTTTTTTCCATTACACTTTATCTTCTCCAAATGTCTTGGAGTCTTGAAGCACCAAACTCCCAGAGTTTCGAAATCCCGATCTCCTGAAGCCCTGAACTCCCAAAGGGTTGACACTTCACGTGACTTAACATTAAATATTAAATTAAAAAGGGAAAATGGGTTGGTAATTTATTACATACCAATATCATAATAAGCTTAGTTAAAATATATTATAATAATATTTATGTAAACTTCACCCAATTTTATAAAGTCTCCAATATTTTATTAATATTTGACATGAGAGAGAGAGAGAGAGTTCTTCGAGTCAATATCCTTCGGCTCTCCCACACATCCTTTATAGTAAATTATCGTGGAACCTCGACGTCCTAAAGCTCCGAAGTGACCACACTTTCACACATTACCACACCATTTAAAATTCAAAGGAGTTGGATTCATTCACATGTAATCAATTTAATGAACCTTGAAATAATATAATATATTATTTTATATTCCTTGAAAATTACGCCTAGGTTTTAAAATTCTCCAATATTATATTTAATGATAGAAAAGAGAGAGAGAGAGAGAGAGAGAGAGAGAGAGAGTTCTCTGAGTTAATCTTCTTCATCTCTTCCATGAAACTCTTCATTCTAAATTAACCCAGAGTTCTAGAGTTCCCGAGTCCCGAAGGGGACCCACTTGTAATTACATTGTGGTTTAAATACAATGAAATAATTTGGATTATAATATAATATATATTGTATTATAATAAAGGTGTAATATATTAATCATTTTTTATAATCGATCGCAACAAATATATATATATATATATATATATATATATATATATATATAATTAATGGTATTTGTGACATATGCAACCTTTCTCAAGGAAATAAAGGGTTCAGGCATTCAATGACTTTGGCTCGTGGAATCCCATCACCCAAACACCCCAGAGCTCCGAACTCCCAGAGATTAGAAGACTATGAGATTATATTCCGAGGATATTTATCCATCATGGAAATTAAAATATAATTATAATCTCTCCCTTCTCCTAGGTAAATAAGAAGAGTTTTATTTCCTTATTAATGTGGTGTACTACTCTTACTAAATTTAATGAAAATGGTCTAAGACAAAGATTTACCTCCACAGTAAATTTTGTGTTTCTAACAGGATTTACTGCCCACCAAAATTTAAGGGGATTCTTCCCAAATTTAGGAGATTTAACACAATTTAAGCACAAATATTTATTTATCCCCCAAACAAAATTTTGAGAACTTTTGTATTTTAATTCATTTAGACCAATTTCATGTGTATGTCTTAATTGTTTTTTTTTTGTCAATAATTATTTATAAGGACTTTTAACGTTTTCCCATATTTGGGATTATTTAATAAAGTGCACATAGATATGATATCCTCTAACTTTTCAGGCATCGGATTTGAGGGTGTGCTAAAATGGAGCACTATTACATAGAAAAATCACTCTCTCTTCTTTCAGAGCTGTTATAGATATTTTTGACTGTTCAATCATCAATTCCCAAGTATGCATTAAAATTTACAACACAATCAACCACAACATCCACTCCCAGAAATCTTATTTTAGCACACATATTGTCAAGACATAAGAAATTAAATCAAAAGAGATTCAGCTAAGACATTCTCTTTATTTTTCTTAAATTCCTCAAGGTAAATTAAACCTACATAGTTCTAAAACATAGTATACAATTTTCTCTGATCTAAACACTACATAGATTTAACCAAACATACTTATCTAGAAACAATATAGTGATGTGACTACTGAAAGGGGTTCTCTTTTCCACCAAACCGTAGGAACAACAAATCCTAGATGGATTTACCACTAGCCACCCCCTAGCTAGATCATGATCCTCTGATAGAAACTCTTCATTTTGTTCAGTAACACCCAGGGATGAAGGCCACTCTCCTCCTCCCACATGAACTTGGAAGATCAATTTTCTCTCCACCAAGAAAGGGGGTCTACAATAGTGCTTCCGCAGTCACTCATATTATTTGCAACCTCATTTATTAGCTTGGAATGAAAATGTTTCCCAACAAATTCTTGTACCTAGAAACAATTTGTTTCTCAGTTCTCTTCAAAACCAAAGATATGAACATGCTCTCCCTCTTTAGAAAATGGTCACCAGACTCATCTTCTTGCCTCCTCCTATATGTTCACGAATTTCCTCTCTTTTCTTGCCTTCCTTGGTAATATTTCATCTGTCCAATTCCCAATTTCGTGGGTCAGGTTAGGAATTTTTTAGATGGGTACTTATCCCATCTCCTCATTGACTCTTGAGGAGGAATTCTCGACTACCATCCTAACTGGTAATTTATTTTTCTGGGTCAGAGGACTATTATGGTTCTGAGTAATTTAAATCTAGTAGATTATTGGTCTGGTAGGGGTCATCTCAACCAATGTTGGTTCCCCTCACCATCTCTCTCATGCATCATGATCTACCTTGGAAAACCCCTTCAACAATTATGCAACACTTTCCATTTTATTTAGTAACAAATTTATATACATTACCTTTTATAACAAAAAGGTTCATCAATTCTAACATCCACACATATTTAGTCTTCCCATCGTCTTTTAGTAGGTTATAGTTATATTTACAAGTGGGGCCAAACAGTGGCATTGCAATCCCCTCACCCTTAAAGGAACATCGTCCTCGATATTCTACCCATTGATGTGATTTGTATGTATAGAAGTAAAACAAATCGGTATTACTATTTCATGGCATCCTCCATTTCCCATGTAGATTCATCTAGACCAAAGTGTTTCCACTGCACCTTGACATGTGCAATGGTTCTATTCTTGACTGAGATTTCTTTCCTGTCTATTAAGAATTATGGATTTGGTAGGAATTCTTCCTCTGGTTCTACCAAAATCACAGACCAATAAATTATATGATTAGAATCATGTACATAATTCTTCACTAACGAAACATGGAAAACATTATGTTCCTTCACTATGGGAGGATGTGATAGTCTATATGCTACAGGTCCCACTCAATCCAAAATTTTAAAGGGTCCAAAATACTGAGGTGCCAGCTTGGAAGAAGCTCCCATTCTCAAAGAAATTTTTCTGGGCCTAACTTAAAGATACACATGATCCCCTACTTTGAACTCTTTAGGAGTCCTTTTCCTGTTTGCATAGATTTTATGTCTATCCTGAGCTATTTTCAGATTTTGTTTTATTTGAACTACTTGTTGTTCCATTTCTTTTAGCATATCTAGCTCGAGTGTAATTCTGTCTACTGGGTTATTCCAACTGATTGGAATATTTCATTTCCTACCATAGAGAATCTCAAAAGGGATCATCTCCAATGGATCTTGATAGTCATTTCTATAAGAAAACTCTACCAGTGGTAGGTAGTATTCCCACTGCTTAGGTTGATGCATCTCAAGCATCCTTAACATGTCCTATAACACTTGGTTTACCCTCTCTGTCTTCCCATTAGTTTGAAGTTGGTAGGTTGTACTAAATAACAATTTAGTTTCAAAACCAACAAACAAATGTTTCCAAACATTTGAAGTAAATTTTGTATCTTTATCTGATATGATTTCCTTAGGCATTACATGCAGTCTAAATATCTCTTTCATGAATATAATGGAAATATATATTTCCTTGCAAGTTGACTTGATGAGAATAAAGTGAGCATCCTTGCTACGTTTTTCCACAACTACCATAATGGAGCCATTGTGCTTGGTTGATTTAGGAAATCATGTGATGAAATCCATAGAGATGGTTTTCCATTTCCATTTAGTAATTTGGTAGGGGCTGAAACAACCCTATTGGATGTTGGTGCTATACCTTAACCTACTGATATTCTAGACATTTAGCTAAGTAATGAGCTATGTCCTTTTTCAGTATGGGCTAATAAAATAGTTTCTTAGTGAATGTGATCATTTTCTGATAACCAGGATGACCAGTATATGGTATTTTATGTAGTTCACCCATTATGAACCTATTCAATTCATCACAATTTGGAATATACAACCTACCTTTGTAAGTTAGCAGGCCATAATTCAACATTTTATATCCTTCATTATTCATCCATATGGGATCTTTCTCTAGGTATGATTTCACAGTCTTGAAAAATACATATGTTTCTTGTGCACTTTTGACTCTCTCCTTGACGTCTGATTCATAGGTGCTTACAACTACCAATTGAATCACTTTCATACTTATACCAAGGGAATTAGCCACCCTATTTTCTTTTCCTTTAATATGTTTGATTTCAAAATCTAACTCGCTAAGGAGAGCCATCCACCTAGCTTGTATAGCATTGAATTTTGGTTGATCAAACAAATATCTCAACCGACTATGGTTTGTCATAAGTACAAACATTCTACCTAGGATGTAATTCCTCCACATTTATAAATCATGTAGTATGGTAGCCAATTCCAGATCGTGGGTCACATAATTTATTTCATGCTCATTCAATTTTCTGGATTTGTAGCAAATCACATGTGCTTCTTGCATAAGGACTCCTCCAAGCCCTTCCTTGCAGGCATCTATACACATAAGGAAGTCCTTTTTTGGGTCTGCAATATTCAACACGAATTCATAGGTTAGAATTTATTTCAGCTATTGGAATCTGTCATCACATTTTGATGTCCAAATGAATTTAACTCCATTTTTCTGAAGGGAGGTGATTCAAAAACCAATCTTGGAAAATCCATTTAAGAACCTTCTATAGTATCATGCTAGGCCCATAAAGGATATGATATGAGATACATTTTTTGGGGTAGGCTACTACATAATTGATTTTATCATGTTAGGATCAACTGCCACTCCTTTTGTATAAATATCATGGCCTAAGTGATGTAATTGTTTTTGGAAAAAGTCACACTTACTAAAATTAGCATAGATTTGATGTTCTCTTAGCACTTGAAGCACTAACTTGATATGTTCTTCATGCTCTTCCCTACTCTTAGAATAGATTAGGATATCATCAATGAAATCCAAGACAAATATTTATAAGAACTTACTGAGTACATTATTCATTAAGCAGATAAAAGTGGCTAGTGCATTGGTAATCCCAAATGACACCACCACAAATTCCTAGTGCCCATGTATTTCCTTAAAGGTTATTTTGTGGATGCATTCATCATTAATTTGGACTTGATGGTATCCAGACCTCAACTCAATATTGGAGAAAATTGTATCACCCCTTAATTGGTTAAACAAATCATTGATCCTTGGTAAGGGATACTTATTCTTAATGATCATATTATTGAGTTTTCTATAGTCTATGCACAACCTAAGTGTTCCATCCTTCTTCTTTAAAAACAAATATAGTGCTCCCCAAGGAGACACATTAGGCCGAATGTAACCTTTGTCCAACATCTCCATTAGTTGTAGTTTTATCTCAACTAGCTATGTTGTACTCATTGTATAGGGTGCTCTAGACATTAGCACTTCTCCTGGTACAAGTTCTATTTAAAATTCTATATCTCTTCTTGGAGGTAGACCTAGTACCTCTTCTGGAAACGCATATTTACATTCTCTTAATACAGGATAGTCCTATAGGCTTGGTTTATTGTCCTCAACAGATTTCAACACTTGTATTGCATACAAAGGACATCATTTTTTGCAATACTTCTTCACTTAAAGGGCTCATATTTGTCTCATTGAGACAAGCTTTTGAATTCCTTCTAGGGTTATTTTTCTCCCTGCTTCATCTTCAAACTCCAAATTTTTATTGTAAAAGTCCAACTTGGTTTTATTGGAAGCCAACTAGTCCATGTCAATCAACGACTCATAATATCCTAAAGGGAGCATGTTTAGGGTTGCTTGGGTGGATAATCCATTCATAATGAATTGGCATGCTGGTATGACCTCTGTCACCTTTGTTTTTATTCCAGTGTATAGTTGTAACAATCATGATTTAGCATGTTTTACTTGTTGCAATTTACATTTCTCAATAGTTTGAGGGAAAACATAACTCATATTAGAACTAGGTTCAATTAAAATGGAAACTAGATGGTTGGAAATAATACCTTCCATATCCATCACTAAATATTGGTGGTTAGCTTGTCTATTATCCAAGGCTACATAAATTTGTGCCATGTTCCTAGCCACATCATTGACTATGGTAGCCTCCTGGATGTTGTATACCCTCCTATTGTCTTGTTGCCTATGTGGGAAGTCCCTCAGAAAATGTTATTAACCACAACCCCAACATTTCAAGGGTTCTCTCTTTGTATTATTAGTCTTACCTTGGGCTGATACAAAGGGTTTATTACCACTCTAATATAGAAAATTATGTTGATATACCTTGGGCTCATATTAGAGATTTTCCCATGATTCTTAAATATTGAGGATTTAAACCCCTTCTTCTTGAATCCCAGATTACTTTTATTATTTCAGTCCTTATGAGGATCTTCCTTATTTTTTAATTTTTCATAGCAGTACCTTGCCTTCCAGATAGTGTCTTCTATTTTTTAATTTCTCATAGCAGTACCTTGTCAGTCCTTATGAGGCAATCCACTAATAAACCGTTCAATATTTTCCTTTTCATCCTTTATGTAGGGAACACACCTCATCATCTTAAGAATTTTTTTGATATATTCATCTATTGTGAGTTGTCCTAGCTTAAGTTCATAGAACTCCCTGGTCTTCCCATCAAAGTAGTTTTTAGACAAATACTTATTCTTAAAGTATTTCTCAAATTGTTTCCATGAAAATTCCTTCTCACGGATTCCTTTCACAATTCTAAGGTCCTCCCACCAAATGGAGGCCTTTCCATTCATGTTGAAAATGGTTATTTGAGCCTTTAAGTTTTCAGACTAGTCATGGACTCTGAAGTACTTCTTCAAGCCAATTAGCCAAACTTCTTCTTCTTCTCCCTTTTCAATTTCTCCATCGAAGGTAGTGGTTTTTCTTTCTTAAACTCTTCAGGTTCATGGCTCTTGGAATGTTTCCTCTTATTTCTTCTCCTCTAGGAATGTGAACTAGTCTCACTACTAGAAAATTTATTGTAGTTGTAAGTTTCCTCACTAGGGGATTCTTTCGTTGAATGTATCTTGATCCATGTTGGGCCTTCTCTGAGATTCTCCTCCATGTGTGGCCACTTTTAGGACCATTCTTTTCTATATTAGGTGGACTTTAGGTTTTCTTAGTATGAGATATGTCCACATTACTGGTTGTTGTTCCATGTTGCAGCTTCCTTTGTATATCTGATACGATTTGCAGTAGGACTACATTAATTTCAGTTGTTTTTCCTGTTCTTTTATCATCCTTTCATTGTCATCCGACCAAATCTGTAATTCTATCATGAGGATTCTTACAGTTTCATCCAAATATGGAGGGGTTTCCATATCCCTCCTCTCATTGGATTCTTCTTCTTTATTGTGGGAGATTTCCTCCAACTCGTGGTGTGTCACCATTCTTTACATTGCAGTTATCCTTTCTGCCCATTGAATGTTTGAGTGCTAATAAAAAAAAATTTGTTAGTTAATTATCTACTACTTTATGAAAAACACATGCAAATTGTAAGGTGAAGTTAGCTTCATTATTTGGAACACTAGAAACCCACATCTTAGATTTTTAGAACATATAACAACAACCAGAAGTTTTGTTCCTCTCTTCAATAGTGGTTTAGATAAGCTTCTTATGAATGGGGTAAGATAGGGTGTTACCACTTACAATTTCTCTATTAAAATTTTATTTGACTCATTCATGAACCCAAGTAGGCCAAGTGTTGTAACTTCACTCCCATACCACTCTATCACAAAACCATCCCCTAAGTACCTTTTAAAGGGATGGGATATAAATTTTTCACTTACCTCCGATGAATATGGTATTGAGGACTAATCCCTTTCTCTCGATGGATAGTCTCGATTCATTCCATAGCTTCTGAACTTCACTTAGGATCCATTTGGTACCTAAGTTTTACCAATCATACTGGACCCCACTTGACTTGTCAACCCATTGAATATTGTTGAGATTTAACAACAAGATCCTAGTGAATGTTATGCACCTACACTAGGATGGGGCCTCAAGCTATTTTTAGGAGGAAGTCTATTTTTAGATGACGAGAAAAATCTATTTATAGATTGTGTCTATTTATAGATGGTGAGCAAATTCTATTTAGATATGTATGTCAACTATTATTATCCCTTAATAATAGTTGGACAATAAATATTAATCTATTCTCAGTGAGCACTTGAAAATAGTTAACTGAAGTGGAAAATCAGTTAGCTAAAGGAAATTTGAGTTCAAAGGTTGATTGGTGGGACATGCAAGTCGAATTAGTTGTAACTGAGTGATTCGAAGTTGTAACAGAATTATATGTGTATTTATGTGGGTTGTAAAGTAGTTTAACTCAGTTAAGTGGGTTAATCTCAGTTGTACTAGTTGTAACTGAACTTACACTAGTGAGAGATCAGTGAACTAATTATTAATTAATTCACAATCAATGGTCTCACATGCAACTGAAGATTTACCACTGTTAACTACATGCATGTTAGATCTAGTGGATACCCAATTGAGATGAAGGTGAAAGGAACATTTTGACTATCAGCTGTGACTTTAGTGGGTGAACTCATGCAACCACACACACATTGGATGTGGCCATGAGGAATGTGCAGCCTAGGCAATAGGGATTCATTCATTGCAGGTTTTTCCATCAACAGGGATTGTGCAGAGGAGGCAGACTATCTAGAGGCAGTAAATCGGCACATGCATTTGCCAATTTTTGTATGACAGTGTGAGATGATTGTATATTGTACTGAGAGATCTTGGATTAGATTTTTGTATGAGATTGTTTCATGATCCATGATATATACATAATATATGATAGTGGGGTTTTTAGCTTTATGTTTTCCTGGTAGAACATTTGTGCTATGTGTGATTGATCTCTCTTCTTGATATTGCAATTGGTGATCGTGTTTTAAATTTCGTAAGAATTTTAGTAGAAGCGATTTTTTGTTTAATAGTGGCATATAATTGTTAGATCAGGAGAATCTAGGAAATACATAATTTGTATTAAAATTTCTAGATGGTATCAGAGTGCAGAAGAATGATGAAGTTGAGTTTGTGATTGGATAGAATTCAAATTTGCAGAAAGACATTCTTGGTGCTACAATTGATTCAAGATTGAAATGGATTTCAATGGCTTGAGGTTAGAGTATGCACTTGAGGGAATATCAAACTACATTGCTTGGAAGTATAGGATGGAGGAAGTATTCGAAGACAATGGATTGAAGGAATTCATTAACAAAGATGTTTCTAAGCTAGATGTTGCAGACGCTGCAAATCTTGATGCATGGAAAAAGAAAGTGGAAAAGGTGAGGAGGATCCTGTTGGAGGGAGTACAAGACCACATTGTCTCAAACATCTATGGGAAAGCCACACCATATTCAATATGGAAATCTTTGACGGATCTATTCCAAAACATCAACAACCATAGGAAATTGGCGCTCAAAGATAAACTCAGGAAGATCAATATGGAGAAGGGTGACTCCATTCCAAAATATGTCACGAAGTTTTTCTAATGCTGGGATGAGCTGGGGAGTGTGGGAATAAAATTCAATGGTGATGATTTGGTGATCTTGGCTCTCCTAGGAACTCCCAATAATTGGCACAGTTATCAAGAGTCTGTCAATGGAAGGAAAATTTTTCCAGATTGGGAATGACTATGGTTAGATCTAGCACAGGAGGAGTTCATGTGGAACACCAGAGATGGATCTTCATCAAAACATGATGATGAAGAGAATTTTTCTTTGGATTCCAAGGAAAGGAAATGGAAGGGGAATAAATTCCATTCAAAATCCGAGTCTAAAGGAAAGAAGATGGATTTGTCCAAAGTGAAGTGTTTTTACTATCATGAACATTCACATCTCGCTACTAACTATACACAGAAGAAGAACAACAAGAATGTTGTTGGAGTCACAGATGGTGAGGCCCTCGCCTCACAATTTGAACTTGACTTCTCCTTGATCGCATGCATGGATTCAAGTTCATTGGGATCGGTGTGGTATTTGGATAGTGGCGCTTCCTTCCACATGATGGAAGATAAGGATATTTTTAGTGACTTGCAGGAGAAAGATATCAAAATGTATATAGATATGGGCAATGATGGATGATGTAGTGTGAATGACATTGGTACCATTACCTTTTATAGGGATTTAGGTAAACCATTTACATTGAAATATGTGATGCATTTTCCAGGTCTGAAGAAAAACTTGGTCTCAGTCGCAATGTTGGAGGACAGAGGCTATGACGTTGTTTTCAGTGATGGAAAATATTTCCTACGATATAAAACAATGGGTCAAGTAAAGAAGATAGGGATTCAAGTTAAGAATATATACAAGATGGAGGTAGATGGCTGTGCTTACATGATGGGAAAGGTAGAAAACGTGGTGAGATGGGATGAGGGCGAATTATGACACAGACGATTGGGCCATCTTCATCATGGAGCCTTGAAAATCATGCAACAAATATCTATTGGACTTCCAATGAGAACACTTGCTCAGTTAGATCAATGCAAGGGTTGCACCATGGGGAAGTATGTAAAGTCCACCTTTCATGAAAAGGAGAACCGTGCTTCGGTGATCCTGGAGAGAGTTCACACATACCTGTGTGGACCATTCTCAGTTGCTTCAACAACAAAACATAAGTATTATGTTATTTTTGTTGATGAATTTTCTCGTAAATGTTGGATCTTCTTCATATAGAAGAAGGATCAAACATTCTCAAAGTTCTGTGAGTTTAAAGCATTGGTGGAGAAATATTCAGGGAAGAGAGTGAAGGCTGTGAGGAGTGATAATGGTGGAGAATATATCTCTAATGAATTCAAATACTTTTGCAGAAAAGAAGGAATTCGAAGAGAACTCATAGCTCCTCATAACCCACAGAAAAATGGGGTGGTAGAGAGGAAGAACTTAACGATCGAGGGTGAAACACGAGCGATGTTGCATGATCAAGGCCTACCAATGCATTTGTGGGTGGAAGCATGCAAGACTGCGGTTTTTGTGCAAAACCATTTTCCTCATAGAGTACTTGGCATGAGTACACCTGAATAAGTTTTCACTGATAGGAAACTAGATCTTTCTCACTTTAATATTTTTGGCTCATCTGTTTATGTGCATGTGACCAAGAACGCTAGGAAGAAGCTAGAGTCAACTGCTAAAGTTGGGATATTTTTGGGTTACACAGAAACACCCCATAATTATCGTGTGTATTTTCCTAACAGTAAGATGATTGTTATGTGATGGGATATAAAATTTGATGAGGGGAAATCCAAGCAGTTGTTGCTTGAGAGGGAGATAGACTTCCATGGAGAGGAGGAAATGTTGGTTCCTAAAGATGAGTCTCAAGATGTGGATCAACCACATGAGGAGGTTCATGGAGTGGAGGAAGCCACTCATGCAGATCCATCCATCATAAATGGCAGAAATCGCACAACGGAAGATGATAGATTGAGACTAGATGTTGCACAGAATGTAGGATCCCCTACTTCACAACATAGATAGAGACAGTTTCCTAATCGATTTACTGGATACATGGCTCTCATGAGAAAATGTATTATGAATGAACCATATTTCTTTCAGAGAGTAGTGTAGGATCCCACTTGGGTTTATGCAATGGTGGAGGAGTATGATTCCATTGTCAAAAACAGTGCATGGGAAATTGTCCCAGGATCGGTCGATAAGTCAGTGGTAGGTTCGAGATGTATCTACAATGTAAAACAAGTTGCTGATGAGAGTGTTGAGAAATACAAGGCCATATTTGTGTCCCAAGGATTATCACATATAGAGGGGATATATTATGAAGAAACCTTTGCACTTGTTGCACAATATTCTTCTATAAGGACCATCCTTTCTCTCTCAGCACAGATGGGATGGCACATTCATCATATGGATGTAAAAATTGTGTTTCTCAATGGGATCATTGAGGAAGAAGTGTACATAGAGAATCCTGAAGGATTTTTCATCTTCAACAGTGATTTGCATGTGTGATGACTCAAAAGAGAACTGTATGGGCTAAAGAAAACACCCCATGCTTGGTACACACAGATAGATGACTATTTCATCAGACTGGGCTTCACCAAAAGTGAAGCATATGCAAACCTATACCAACGTGTTGTGGAGGGTAATCTTTTAATCATTGTTCTTTATCTTGATGATTTAATACTGATTGGTGATGAGCCGCTAATACACTCATGCAAGGAGGATCTTGTAAAGGAGTTCGAGATGAAGGATATGGGCCTCCTTCATTATTTCAATGAATTGGAAATATGGCAACGACATGGTGCACTTTTGTGTCTCAAGGCAAGTATGCAAGGGATATACTGGGTAAGTTTCACATGGAGGGCAGCAAACCCATGGATACTCCTCTTCCAGGAAATTGGAGGAAAGAGGATGATACTTATGGAGAGGTAGTGGATGCTACTACCTATCGATAGTTAGTGGGTTCGCTAATGTATCTAGTGAACAAGAGACTAGACATTTTCTATGTGGTTAACCAACTAAGTCAAGCGATGGTTAAACCTACCAAGCTCTTTTGGAAGGCGGGTAAGCATGTCCTGAGATACCTGAGGGGCACATCTGAGTATGGATTATGGTACAGATAGACAAATGAGGTGAAGTTGATGTTGGATTACTGAGAGGGGGGTGTGAATCAGTAATAGCGTAATTATAATCCTTTTTCTTCAAACGTTATATCAATGTAGAAATATTATCCAATAATGACCAGTAAGAAATAAACAATCACACACATACACAGTACACCGGTTTTTTACATGGAAACCCAAATCGGGAGAAAACCATGGAATGTTTTTTCTTATATGTCTTGAAGAATTACATTCATTGGAAGCACCAAATTCCTTTGTTTTCTAGCTGCAACTGGAATGAGGCTCCAACCCCCTAGTTTCTTAGGCTATAACCTGAGGGAACCTCCAACTCTCCAATTCTGTGGCTACAACCAGAACGAGGCTACAACCCCCTATGTTCTCCAGCTACAACCAGAATGTGGCTACAACCACATGTCCTTGCCCCATCTTGCCACCCTGAAGTAGAAGTAGAATGATGCAACCACTGTCACACTATCACTGTGATATATACCATTGTAAACCTGTACCAATAAATTTATACCATGCATCAACCATGCATCATCCTGTACCTCAAGATGTAATAAACCTGTACCATAAACAAGTTCATCAACCATGCACCAACCTATACCAAACAACTTGTAATCTGCCTATACCATAAACAAGTGCATCCAACCATGTACCAAGTATGTACCAATCATGTGTCAACTACTCATCAATATGTATCAACATTATCAACTATACACCTCATGTATCTGCCAACTTATCAACTACTTGTCTAAACCATGTACTCAACATGTACCTCAACCAAAATCCCTCATCAATTTCATCATCCAAATATGATTTGTAGCTCTGTAATACACTTGGTGTATATTATCAAATTCTTGCAAACCTTCCTTAACTTTAACAACAAGGTACTATCATTTTCATGAAACTTTTCTTTAGTCTCACATGCCTAGTTTTGGATTAGTCAAGAACCCTAACTTGAAGTTATCATAACGTTAAACCTATAATGTATAAAGATTTGAAACTGCTACAGAATGTTCTTCATTGTGTTTTATGCAAATCCTCCAGGTGTCACTACTTGGAACCTCTTAGAAAAGGATTTATAGAAAAAATGGCATACCTTGCTGAATTCTGGCTTATTCTAGAGAGCGACCTTGTAGAGTGTTCCCCACATGAAATATTAGTTGAATTGATATGAAAATGTTACAAAGAATACTAAATATTTTATCCTAATCAACACATGTGGTCTCATGGAATTTTAATCTTTTATGAAGAAGTTATGACGTTTTTACCCGAAACACATGTTTTTGACTAGTTTCAGGACTAGCCAAAAACCTTATTTTCCACGGAGTGTAACTCGCAAAATACAATGACCCACAAGATGAATTTGTTACCAAAGATATTTGGGTATGTTTTCTCAATGGAATAGAAATTTCACAATCTAAATAATTATAGAAAAAACTCTATAGAGAAAATGGTGAGATGACTTGTAAATAACATACCTTAGAAAGCACCATCAAAATAATTTATCCTTCCTTGCATTTCAACCTTCTTTTCTTCACCTTCCCTCAGAAATTAGGCTTAGATATCCTTGGTTACCTCAGAAACCTATACATATTCAATATTCTCAAGTTTAATTAAAATGAGAGATCCTTTCCTCTTATTTATACTCTCCAAGTAGCTTCCTTAAAAACATCTTCTAGGTCACTTAGCCCACTTTCCTTATTTTAGGGTTAACCCACTTCTAATTTATCGATTAAATTTATTATTGAAACAATTTATTTTGTATTCACTTTGAATTATAATACACTCATCACTTAACTTTATTATGTGTCGTTTAAAATATCTTAAACCACTTTGACTACTTTGACCTTTTGGGGCTTCTATATGACATATGAGGGTCCTCCAACTTCGAAAGGCATAACTCTCAAACCGTGAGGAGTTATGTGACATTCCACATAACACCAGAAATGGAATGACATGTATTATCCATATATAATAGTATTACCTTCAAATATAGAACAAATCATACCATTATCCATCAAACAAACTTGGGTCCATTACCCAAACCTAGGTTCTCCAACTTCACATGGTCATAACTCTCTAACCGTGGGGAGTTATGTGACGTTCTACATACCTCCAAAAATGGAATGAAAAGGATTATACATATAGGATAGTTTCCCTAAAAAAATCACTGTCCTTCATATCATTATTCCACAATTAAGCATGGGTTCTCTTACTTCACAAAGTGTCTTCCTGTGAGGGCTTTCACCATAAGGGGACCACTTTGGAGTTCATCCATATTTAATTCTTATCAACCATGAAAAAACAATAATGAGTCATATTTACATCAAACAATATTGGGTCCATTACCCAAAACTTTGTGTTACGAGGATTTCTTCAAGGGTTGACATCAATGACAACCAACCTTAATCAATAATCTCCCCCTTTGGAATTGATGGAAACACTGTGATGCAATACTAAAATCATATCACTCATGCTCCACTTGGAACCATGCCTCTGTCCTTTGCATTTGATAAATCTTCCTCTATCCTTTGCATCTGATAAATCTCTCCCCCTTTGTCATCAATGGCAAAGGTATCTTTCCATCCGAGGTTGTTCCCCCTGACTAAATTGTACTCTTATGGTGATTCCTCATGTACATCTAAGACATATAAGATAAGCATTCAAAAATCATTAAAAAAAATTCATTTTGGAGTATAAATAACTCCAAGTCTTTGGTGAAGATATTCAATGGCTTCCCATGGAAGCGGTTTTGTAAAGATGTCTGTTGCTTGTTCTTTTATGCCCACATACTCAACTTTGATGTTCTTTTCTGCAACCTGTTCTCATAGAATGTGATACTTGATTGAAATTATTTGTCTTGGAGTGCATCACCGAGTTTTTTGAGATACTGATGGCACTTATATTATCACAATATATTGGAATGGGCTCATCATACTCACCCTGTATATCTGTCAAAGTTTATTTCATCCAAAGAACCTATGTACAACATGATGTTACTGCAATATACTCTACCTCGACTTTAGATAGAGATATTGATGATTGTTTCTTGCTTATCCATGATACCAAACACTCACCTAAGTAGAACGCTTCTCCATTGGTGCTTCGTTGGTCATCAATACAACCTGCCCAATCTACATCTATGTAGGTAATAAGTGATAGATCTTTTCCTTTTGGATGCCATAACCCAAACTCTTTTGTTCCTTTGAGATATCTGAAGATCCTTTTTACTACTAAATTCCTTTGGTGCTTCTTGAAATCGTGCCACCTGTCCAACTACATGCATTACATCTAGTCTGGATGTTGTCACATATAGTAGGCTGCCAATCATTGACCCATATTTCCTTTGATCTGTAGACTTTGAATCATCATCTTTGCTGAACTTACAACTGGTTTGCATGGGAGTGATAACTAGTTTGCAATCTTCCATTCCGAACCTCTTTAGCATTTCTCTAATATAATTGGTTTGAGAAATAAAAATTCCTTGGTTTCTTTGACGTATCTGAAGTCCCAGAAAGAAGGATAGTTCTCCAAGTAACGACATTTCAAATTCATTCTGCATGTCTTTTGCAAATTTATGGCTTAACCTGTCATCATCACTACCAAAAATAATATCATCAACATAAACTTCAATTAATAAAATATTACCTTGACTTACCTTGACGTAGAGGTTGTTTTCTGCACTTCCTTTTCTGAACCCTACCTGTTACAGATACTTATCCAGTCTCGAGTACCATGCTCTAGGAGCCTGTTTTAGAACATACAATGCCTTCTTTAATTTACACACATAGTCTATGTTCTCTGACAACTGAAATCCTTTTGGTTGTTCAATGTAGACTTCTTCTTCAAGTTCCCCATTCAAAAAAGTTGATTTTACATCCATCTGATATACTTTAACATTTTTGGAGCATGCATAAGATAAAAGCAAACAGATTGCTTCCATTATGGAAACTGGGGAAAATGTCTTTTCAAAGTCGATTCCTTCAATCTCTGCATATCCTTTACATACCAATCTAGCTTTGTTCCTTGTAACATGTGCATATTCATTCAATTTATTCTTGAAAACCCATTTTCTGTCGATCATGTTCTTATTCTTTTATCTTGGAACCAATTCGCAAGTGTCATTTTTCTCTATTTGATCCAATTCTTTATCCATGGCCTTATTCCAAAATTCATCCTTGTTGGCTTCTTCAAAACAGTTTGGTTCAATTGTAGATAAGAGTGGTAGGTGTGTTTTTTTCGGTAAATGGATTTTTATTCTAGTCTCAACTCCTGCATCTTTGTTTCCAATAATCTGATCTGAAGGATGATTCTTCTATATTCATTTTCTAGGTTTCTTTGGAGATACTTACTGAACTTGATCTTCTTCTTCTGTCATATTCTCTTCATCTTCATCTTCCTCTTCTACTTCGTTTTCATCTTCTTCTTCGAAAAGTTGTTCCATTGATTTGTTTTCCTCTTCCTTTGATTCTGGTCTGCCTGTTTCATCAATTGTTACTTTGATTCTTTCCACAAATTCATTTAATCTTAGATTGTAAAACTTGTATGCTTTCCTTGTACTTGAGTAACGAACAAGTATTCCTTTTTCCACACGAGAGTCAAACTTTCCCATTTTTCCATCTTCTCTTTTGATGTAGCATTTTCTTCCAAAAACTCTGAAGTGCTTCACATTTGCTGGTCTTCCTTTCCATATCTCGTAGGGAGTTTTATCAATGTTGTTTGTGAGAATTACTCTATTTTGAATGTGAACTGTTGTATGCACTTCCTGTGTCCAAAAAATATCTATCAACTTTGAATCCATTATCATTGTTCGAGCCATTTCTTGTACTGTCATGTTCTTTCTTTCAACAACTTCATTCTGTTGAGGTGTCCTAGCGATGGAGAATTGCCTTTTTATTCCATGATTGTTGCAATATTCCATAAATTCCTTTGAGGTTAATTCTCCTCCATTATCTGATATTAAGCATTTGATTCTTGAATCCATCTCATTTTCAACCATTTCCTTGTAGATATTGAAGTTTTCAAAAGATTATGACTTGCTCTTGAGAAAGAAAATTGCAGTCATTCTTGTATAATCATCAACTAATAACATAAAGTATCTCTCACCTTTTAAGTATTTTGTTGTAGTTGGTCCAACTAGATCAGTATGCACAATTTTCAGTGGTTTTGTTGTTGAATATTCCTTTGATTTGAATCTGGTCTCTGTTTTCTTTCCTTGTTGGCGATGCTTGCATAAAGTGTTGGTTGGTTTCGTGATCTGGGGCATTTCTCTGACTGCTTCTCTTTTGCTAACTTTGACAAGGTTATCAAAATGCATGTGACCCATTCTTCTATGCCATAGCCAACTTTCATCTTCCTTTCCTACGAAGAACTTTTCATTTCCAATTTCTCTTAACACATATATGTTGCTTGAAGTTCTTGCAACTGTAGCGACCAATTTTCCTGAACCTTCTTTTCTTATCTCACAATTTTTTAAATCAAAAGTAACTTTATGACCTTGGTCACACATTTGACTCACGCTTAAAAGATTATGTTTCATATCGTCTACTAGTAGAACATTTTCTACCTTTTCATTCTTGTTCCCAATTCGAACTGTGCCTTTTCCAATGATTTTGGCTTAATCATCATTTCCGAAGGAGATTTATCCATCTCTTTCCTTTCATAATGTAAGAAACTTGTCTATATCACCTGTCATGTGTTTTAAAAATTCCCTGTCAATATACCAACCACGTTTCTTCTGTTTAGCTTGTAGAGCGACTGTGCATTCTTCATTGCTATACCGATCTTTCTTTCTTATCCATGTCATTTTCTAAGGTTCTTGTTTTTGAATCTATCGAGGTTCTTTAGGAGGGACTGTCATTCTGCAATTTTTGGCCATGTGTCCACAATTGTTATATTTGAATATCCTTTCTTAGTGTGACAATCTCTACTTCTAGGTTTCCAATGATTATGTCCTTTCCTTCTAGATGTTCTTTGAGTGATTCTTCAATTCTTTTATCTTCTTCTATTTGAACCTTCAATTTTGTGATCATTTGTTCTAGTTCTTGAGTGTCTTTTTTCTTATCTAGTTCTTCTTGTAGTTTCTTGTTTTTCTTTTTTTCTCTTCTGATAACTTCTATGGAAGTCGTTAATTCTTCTCGGAAGTCAACTTATGCCTCTTCAATTTATTCGTCATATTCTTCTTCATATTCTTTTTTGGAGTCTTCTTTACCAGAGTCTTCTACTACCATGAATAGAACTCTCCCTGTTTCTGTAACATCCCGCTCTGGCGCACTGAGACCACTTATTATTTGAGGACACTTGCTCGCAAGTGATCTGGACCCTTTTTGACATTAGACCTATTATATTTGATTATGATGTGATTGACAGATGACATGATGTGTTACTATTTGATTAGACGAGTGCTATTAACTCAGTTTGATTGAGTGTGTGGGTTTTTGACCTTGAGGATGCAGAGGCATCGGTAGAACCCCCCTTGGACTCCGGACTGAGTCAGGGAGTGTGCTTTTGGGTTGATATGTTTATTATGATGTTTTATTTGATTTGATGTGTTGATGTCGACATTTCTGACATG
>ML832790.1:34088-57060 GCA_009831015.1 Picea engelmannii
TCACACGAACCAACCACCATCATTCTCTTTTTACCATCCTTTTGTTGTCTTACCACCATTTGCATGCCTTCACTCGAAAAACTCACTCTGCACAGAAGTGGTTACTCGACTCTCTGTCGACGCATTTTACTGAGTGGTTAGCTATGGGAGGCCCTGTTATACGGCACAAACTCACCACAACAGCTCTGTTAGAACTATATCCAGAAGTTTATCAAATTTTTCTGCAGGCAGGATGGCTGGGTTATTTTCAGAGGCTCCAAGGATTTGATCAACAACAGGTTCTTCAATTCGCTTAAAATCTTCAGGAAGACCATTCCATTGTTCAAGGGGTTCAGATTCCGGTTACAGAGGAAGATATAGCGCAGGTTTCGGGTCTCCCTACCAATGGAATTCGCTGGTTTAGCCATAAACATATCATTCTCAATGCCCAGCAGGATTTCTTCTTGCCAGGGGAACAAATTGAACCTAAAGGGCGGGGTGTCCGACTTAGCTTGTTGCCGCCTCCATGGCCGAAAGTCACAAAGTTTGTCAAGCACTACCTTACCTGTGAAGGCCGATACCAGGTAGTCTACTAGTATGATTTTGTCCTGTTGTCTCATTTACAACATGCTAGATTGATAAACATCCCTTATTATCTACTCGGATGTCTTAAAAATATGTCACACTACTGTAAAAAGGCTAAAAATCCTTCTCTTTCTCTCACCCATCATCGTCTCGCTCAACTTCTTATCCAAAAGGGTTTTTCCCAACAAAACCCTCTACTAAACAACCCACCCATAGTCCCCCAAGAAGCTATTGAAATTCCTGAAAATCTTCAAGAACAACAACCACAAAACCCTCCAGACCCTCCGGAAGTACCTAACAGTCCGCCTACAGACCCAATCAACCCAATTAACCCCCCTACCATACCAAGCCCGCCCCACATTTTACCAGAATCATCCACTCCTGCCGTTCATATCCTTAGCGATGATTCTGAACCAGACAATTCTCCCTGTCCCATCATTGAGGAAGAACCCCCATGCAAACGAAAGACAATTCCCTTCTTTCCGCCCTTTTTATAGAGAAAACGAACAAGGGTCTCAATAAGAGCAGCCACTACTGCCACTGCCCTAAACCTCCAACCCATCCGGTTACAACCCCATACACCTTCAACCTCCCAAATTCTGGAATCTTTACCTATTCCACCCACGGGCACTGAAACAGAAGAACCAGAGGCCCAGTATGTTGTGACATCATCTGTTTCAAATTCAATAGCTGAAACACAAGAACCAACTACTCATTTAGTAGCTGAAATACAAGAACCAGCTACTCACCAAGTAGCTGAAACACAAGAACCAACTACCCATTTAGTAGCTGAAACACAAGAACCAGCTACTCATTCAGTAGCTGAAACACAAGAACCAACTACTCATTCAGCAGCTGAAACACAAGAACCAACTACTCATTCAGTAGCTGAAACACAAGAACTAGCTATAGCTGTCACACAAGAATCAGCTACAACTGAAACACAAGAACTGGCTGCTGATATTTTTATTGAGACACAGGAATCAGATGCCCAGGGTGCTGCAACATTACTTTATTTACTTCAAGAAGCTGAAACACAAGAATCGGCTGCCGACCCTGTAGCTGCTCCAAAAGAACCAACTAGTGCGGCTGTGACTGCTACACAAGAACCAATCACCCCTCAACCAGAACCAACAATGGCCTCTGTCTTACAAGAAAATGAGTTCCTAAGGTCTGAACTGGAAGCCTACAAGAAAGAGCTAGCCATGGAAAAGGAAGCTTATGAGAAGGAACTTAAATTGTACACCCTAGCTCGCATATCGACCATGTCAGAGGGAACTACATCAAAGAATCCGTGTAGAGAATATATGTGTAGTCAATGTGGGGACATCTACTATCAAGCACGCTACAAAGTAATTCAAATTCCAATGCCAGGAGCTTCCCCTGCACCTACGACTTTTGCAGTCAAAGAAGAATGCCCTGCTATTACACAAGAACCAGGAGGACCCTCCAAAATTAAAACTGAACCCTGGTCTACAACAATTGTCAAATCTGAAGCCCCTATTTTTGTCAATAAAGCTGTACAAACATTGCCTATTGATGAATCTGCCCCTCCTAGCTAGATCAATACCCACACCTTTGTGGAATAAGA
The DNA here is from genome assembly GCA_009831015.1 of Picea engelmannii. NCBI lineage: Eukaryota > Viridiplantae > Streptophyta > Pinopsida > Pinales > Pinaceae > Picea > Picea engelmannii. The sequence continues at coordinate 36,244 of ML832790.1, forward strand.
CACTCAGAACCTACCTCAGCCCACCACTTGCAACGCTGAAACATAAACTCAGCCATGGGATGAGAAAGCAATAATAGACAAATGAAAAAAAGAGTCTGTTGTTACACAGGCCAAAAGCCTATAGGAACACAGACTAATCTGGCTAAACCATATCTTTTCAAACTGGGAATATTTGGAGCAAACACGCTAGGAATCTCGTGCCTATAAGAAACAAAATAAAGAGCTAAAAGGAAGATTGCTCCTGATATTTGACTTGGCACAAAAGTTGTTGGATGCAAGGAAACCATCCTACAATTACTCTCTGTTCCTCATGGAACGACTTACATTGTTTCAGATTAAATCAATCAAAGAAGGAAGACCCCATGCAGTGTTAAATCCAACAGATTTTGTTAAAACCTTTGCAGAATCCTCTGCTATGGATCAACACCTCCTCTGTGAGGTATATTTTCATAATGAGGCCATCCCTGAGAACCGACAGCTTAACCTTAACCCTCTTGTCGGTGACATCCAGATTAGGGCACTCACTTCCTTCCTTAACAATCAGATTATATGGCAGGATGACTTCCTAGCTGCCAAGCATAATGAGGATAATCGCCTTCTCTGGATACAACCATAACCACAAAATGCTGCCACTTTTGTTATAGAGTATTATCAGTTTTTGAAGAAACCAGGGAAGACTCAACACATTTAACAACTATAGACAACAGTGCTCCAGGATTTTCAATAGTTCATTAAATCAACAGAGATTGTTGCCCTACAAGCAAATAACATGTTTTGGCAACAATCTACTGGAAAGAGACAGGAATACAATCCCTTCAGCCCCACTAATCTAGAGATAGCAATCTCCAGGGTACCTAGCTACATCAAGTGTGTTCAACAATGTGCTGAGAGCTAGATAGGTTATCAGTTTCATTTTCCTATTCTGTGGATGCTAGCAGAAAAATATCAAGTTCATTACAAGTTGCCCAAGAAGGCCAAAACAACAGCTTGGCAAAGGCTAGAACGCGTTCAAGGATTCAGAGCTCCAACAGACAACACCTTCCACAACCACTGCTTAAGTAACTTGCACGCTCAGAGTCAGTGTCCAGATTCTGACTCAGATTGAATTTGCCTGAGGACATGCAACATTTTAAGTTGGGGGGGATATTAGGACCCTACAATGTACCTTTTTGCTCACACCTTTTGCTACCATTACACCCTTTTTCAACTCACATTTAAACTTATACTATCACCTTACCCTATCTCCCCAAAGGTATATAACGTCTCTTCTCTTTACTATATGTTTAATCTGTTTTGCATATAATTTTACATTACTCTCGTACTTAACTGTTGATCAGAAATATATAAGTGCTGAAACAGTTCGAACTGCAGATTAGCATTGAGGCCTGTTGCTAAAACAGTTAAAGCACGCAAACCTTGTGGCTGAAATAGTCTGTGGTCTACGATGCTGAACCAACAACTCACACAGAAGAAGCTGCTACACTCTCCATGGTCTACGATGTTGAAACAACAACTCACACAGAAGAAGTTGTTACACTCTCCATGGTCTACGATGCTGAAACAACAACTCACACAAGAAGAAGCTGCTACACTCTCTGTGGTTTACGATGCTGAAACAACAACTCACAAAAAAGCTGTTACACTCTCCGTGGTCTACAATGCCGAAACAACAACACAAAACTATTACACTGACCACAACAACCGCACCTTGAGCTAGAATTAACCACCATTGCTGCGTGAAACCACGTTGCTGAAACAATCAGAACGCAAATCCCGTTGCTGAAACAACCCACGATTTGCGATGCTGAAACAACATACAACAGTAAAGAAGATAAATATAGAAGCTGTTACTCCAACCACAACAACAACACATCACTCAACACCTTTTCAACTATTGTAATAGCATTCTGTTATGGGAGACTAGGATATCCTATTCCAGTAAAGATTTGATCTAACTAAGAATAGGATTCAGATGCGCACATGTAATTTGATGATCAAAATTGTATCAACGAGATTCTCCTCTTTAAATAAGAGGAAATCACCATTAGAGAGGATCATCTTCTTTTTGGCTAAGAAATAATTTACAAAGAATGACGTGTTTCATTTCACATTGTAATATGATACAGTTGACAGATGAATAAAATATTGTTCTGATCATTTCTCTCTAGTTCCTTTCGTTTCAGGGGAATCTTGTGAGAAGGGAGGGCCCACCTTCTTCACAATATTCACCCATTAGCTTTGTAGTGTGTTAGTGTTATTTATGTTCATGCCTTGATTAAATTCTGTTTTTCTGAGACACTACTTTACTGAACTCTGTTTTGCTGAACTTTTGCTTTACTGGTTGTTACATTGTTTTCATATAATTCATGCTTGGGTAACTGTTGATCATTCTAGTTAGAAACCTTGTTTGGTGAATTTATGAAAGCGTGATAATCAGGGATAGGTGTTGAAGGTCCCTGCTTGGGGAATAGGGTACTGTTCTCTATTAAAAGATAGTTAGCCTTCAGTGTGTGTCAATCATTTCAATTAGCAATGAGTTCATGAAAGTGTGATGATCGGAAACAGATGCTGAAGATTCCTGCTTGGGGAATAGGGTCCTATTCTCTGTTACAGACTAGATGGTCTTTCCTTTTGCAGTATCATGAAAAAATTTATTTCCTAGGTTGTTATTTATTAATGTAATCCAGGATTCTTTGGACAATTATTTCTTTAAACATCGAACTCTGCAATAGGTAGATTGCTTTCCTGTAATTCAAGTTAGAACTTCAGTTTGTTCAAGGCAAGGTGTGATTAATATATTTTTACTAAAACTCTAGGTTTCTTTTGAGATTGAGCATATATAGTCTGTGATTACCTTTGAAATAAACAGACTTCCCTGGGTCGACAATTTATGTAGCACTTGATTGTTTAGTTAAATAAGCAATTATAGTGACCAACACTCTAGAGGTAAGTCCCCTAGCTTAACCCCTAGGCCCAACACTTAGCCTCTCTTTCCAACCTTTCAACCCCTTTCCCTTACCCACATTGTGGAAGATTATTCCTCCATCACTCTTTCTTTGTGGTCGATCTGCACGCAACGATGTTTATATATTATATTAATGATCTGCATAATTACATATAAAAAATCGGGCTCTTGGCCTTTAACACTTAGGCTCTCCGACCTAATAAGCACATAATCCCACCAACTTATCAATACTCAGCTCACCAGCCTACAAAACATGATTACAATTCATACACATGATTACAATTCATAATTACAACTAGGGCTCTACAGGGGAATATTACAATCCCCTCCCCTTATTTTTTCATTGTCCTCTACGCAACTTTCACACAACATCATGAAGATTTACAAGATATTCAAAAAGATGTGGGTATTCTACCTGCATAGCATCCTCATGCTCCCATGTCACATCCTCAGGACCCTACCAGGTCCACTGGACCTTTACAAGCCCTATGGCTCGATTGCAGAGATTTTTGCTTTTTCGGTCCAATATGCGCACCGATGCACTTGCAGTACACCTTCTTACTCCACATGAATCACACTCTAATCAATTACATGATTGGCATTAGGTATACTTTTATTAAGAAATGAGACATGAATTACATTATGTACAGTCATGGATGTAGGTAATGCAATCATATATGCAACTGGCCCAATCCTTTCTTGGATTTCAAATGGCCCACAAAATTTGGCTGCCAACTTGGCGCAGTTTCCCAGCTTTAGGGAACTTCCATTAGCTTTTACTTTTAGGAAAACATGGTCACCCACTTTGAACTTTCTATGGGTTCTATTTTATTAGCATAACTCTTCTTCCTATCCTGGGCAGCTTTTAAATTTTGCTTAATTTTTAGCATTTGTTCTTCCATTTCCTTGAGCAACTCTGGCCCAGCTACTTCCCTATCAACTGGATTATCCTAGCTTACTGGAGTATTTCACTTTATGCCATAAATTTTTTCAAATGGGCTCATATTCAATGCTGATTGATACCCATTATTGTAGGCGAATTATACCAAGTGTAGGTAGTCTTCCCATTTTGATGGTTTGTCCATCACATACATCCTCAGTATGTCTTCTATTAATCAATTCACCCGCTAAGTCTGCCCATCAGACTCAGGATGATAGGTTGTACTGAATTTCAGATTAATTCTGAACCCCTTGAATAACCCTTTCCAGAAATTTGAGGTAAATTTTGGGTCTCTGTCAGACACAATTGTCATGGGAATTCTATGCAATTGTGCCACTTCCTTCATAAAGATATATACAACATTTGTTTCCTTGTGGGTAGTCTTTAGTGGAATAAAATGGGCAGATTTCGTAAGCTTGTCCAACACCACCATGATTGAATCATGATGCTTGCCGATTCTGGGCAGTCCAGTGATGAAATCCATTGTCACCACTTCCCACTTCCACTTAGGAATTGGTAGAGGTTGCAGCAACCCTGCTGGGTGTTTGTGCTCAGCTTTAACCTTCTGACACTCCATACATCTGGAGATGTATTCAACAATCTCTTTCTTCATACCTGGCCAAAAGTAATGGCTCTTGGCTGCTACCACAATTTTCTGATGTTGAGGGTGCCCAACATAAGGCACATTATGTATTTCATGCAAAATCATAACTTTCAAGTCGTGGACATTAGGTACATAAATTTTGTTCTTGTACATAAGTGTTCCGTCAATTTCCAATTTATAATTTTCCACTTTCTGTGGCATATTACCTTGTTGTATCTTTGCTACCAAATCTCTATACTGCAAATCTGTATTTGTAGCCTTTGAAATTATCCCTTTAATATCAGTTCGGTACATGCTAATGGCTGTAGAATGTAATTCATGTATTCTCCTACTGAGTTCATCAACCACTTTATTCTCCTTTACTTTGATATGCTTGATATCAAAGTCATACTCACAGAGAAACTCCAACCACCTACCCTACCTAGCATTCAAGGTTGGATGGTCAAACAAATACTTTAGACCGTTATGGTCTGTCCTTAGTTCAAACTTCCTTCCCATGAGGTAATGCCTCCATTTCTTTAGAGTGTGTACTATGTCCGCCAACTCCAGATCACGAGTTGCGTAGTTCCTTTTGTGCTCTTTCAACTTTCTGGATTCATAACAAATTACGAATCCATTCTGACTGAGGACTCCTCCCAGTCCTTCTTTGCATGCATCTGTGCACACCACGAAATCTTCATTCAGATCTGCAATCCTTAGGATTGGAGCACTAGTAAACAACTGCTTCAATTGCTGAAATATTTTCTCACATTCCTCTGTCCACTGAAACTTCTTCTCCTTCCTTTGCAAGGAAGTGATAGGGTGAGCTATCCTCAAGAACCATGTGATAAACCTTCTGTAATAACCAGCTAGACCCATAAAGGATTTGATTTCCATCACATTCTTTGGCGCTGACCATTCTCTAATGGCCTCAATATTCTTAGGATATACAACTATCCCAACCATCGAAATAATGTGCCCCAAGTAATGGATATGCTCCTGATAAAATGAGTACTTGCTCAACTTGGCATACAGTTGGTGCTCTCTTAGCACCTGCAACACCATCCTCAGATGTTTTTCATGCTCTTCCTCTGACTTGGAATACACCAGAATGTCATCCAGGAATACTATGACAAACTTGTTTAGATAGTCTCTGAATACACCATTCATTAGGCACATGAAAACAACGGGTGCATTTGACAACCCAAAATGCACCACTGTGAATTCTTAATGACCATACCTTGTTCTATAGGTGTTTTGTTGATGTATTCATCCTTTATCCTTACCCGGTGATATCCCAACCTAAGGTCTATCTTCGAAAATATCTTCGCATCCTTCAACTGATAGAAGAGGTCATTAATCCTCGACATAGGATACTTGTTCTTAAAATTCACTTTGTTTAACTGTCTGAAATCGATACACAATCTCAACGTCCCATATTTATTCTTCATGAACAGGACCGGGGCACCCCAAGGTGACACACTTGGGCGTATATACCCCTTCTTCAAAAGATATTCAAGTTGCAATTGCAGCTCTTTTAGCCTTGTCATACTCATTTTGTAAGGAGATTTTGACACTGGAGCTGCTCTAGGAATCAAGTTTACAGAGAAGTCAATATCTCTTTTTGGAGGTAGTTTGGGTACTTCCTGGAATACATCTTCAAACTCCTTTAGTACCCCATGATCTCCATTCTTTGAGACCTCATCCTTAGATGATTCCTCCACATGGGTTGCAAATAATTGACAACCTTTTCTGTAGCACTTCTTCAGTTGCATTGATGAGATTTCTCTGATAGCAACAACTCTGAGAATTCCTTGGACTATTTTATGATTCCCCTCCTCATCCAAGAAAGTGAATGCCTTGTTACGACAATCCAAGATGGCATGGTGCTGGTCCAACCAGTCCATCCCAATTAGACAGTCATAATAACCTAAAGGTAGAATGTTTAATTCATCCTTTGTTGTCAGTCCATTCATGTCCACTGGACAGGACTTAACCAACTCAATGAATTTTCTCTTGGTTCCTGTAGCCAGCTCTATTAACCAAGAATTTTCATGTTTTCTTCGCAACAATTGCAAACTTTCCACCACTCTAGGATCTATATAACTATGGCTAGCCCCTGAATCAATTCAAATAGTAAAGTCATGGTTGTTGATCATACCTTCCACTTCAATCATGTGTGACTAGTATTCATCTTTCTTGTTGTCTAGGGCTGCGTAGATCCTTGGCATTCTACTGCCCATGTATTCCACTATTTCATCTTGCTGAACATTATGAACATCTCTCACTTTGCAATTTTTGTGGGGACAATCTCTGTACTTGTGGTTCCCCTGATAGCCCCAACACTGAATGGGCGTCTGCCTTGGCCTTTGTTCCCCTACATCTTCCATTCTTGGTTCTCTAAACGATGGCTATCCTTGAGGACCATTTCTAAAAAATGGAGGTTTGTTTCCCTTTTGCCTCTGTTCTTTCTTAAACTTCTTCTGGTCATCCCAAGCCTTGTGAAAAGTAGGCTTTTCACTTTGCTTCTCATATAAGCATTTCTCTCTTCTTATAGTTTCTTCCATGGTCTCGGGGTCATCATACTGAATCTTGTCCCCAATGGAAGGTGGCAGTCCACTCAGATACCTTTGAATCTTAACAGTCTCATCCTTGATGAATGAAACATACTTCATTAAATAAAAAAATCTTCGTTCGTATTCATCAATGGTCATGCTTCCTAGCTTGAGTTCAAAGAACTCTTTCTTCTTTCTATCATAGTATCTTTTTGTCAAGTATTTATTCTTGAAATACCTCTTGAATTCTTTCCAAGTGATATATTTCTCTCTAATCTGGTGCACCGACACAAGTTGATCCCACCACATGGATGCTTTTCCTTTCAATTGATACATTGCAATTCTTCCTTTTGCATGAGAGGAATAATTCTGCAGTTGGAAATATTTCCTCATGCCAAGTAACCATGTTTTTGCATCTTCCTCCTTCTTATGTTCTCCATCAAATGTTGGAGGATTAATATTTTTCATTTCTCCTTTCATTTCATCCACTCCAGACCTATTATGCTTTCTGGTAGGATATGGGCTTGAACTACTGCGTGCTTTCTTACTGGAATGGTTTGGGGAGAGACGTTGATACTTGCTAATACTTTGTGTTCTTAATTTCCTCTCAGGGGTCCTATGACTCCCTGTTTTGCTGGAGTCACTCTCATTTTCCAATTTATTTTTGATTCTCCCCAAACTCTTTAACAACTTAACGTTGAATTCCCCTTGTTTTTCCTGAGCTTTCTTGAGTTTTTTGCTATCTTCTCGGGGAGTTTGGAAATATTTATACAATCTTTCAATGATTTTCATCATGTTTCCTTCCTTATCTATTTCTTCTCCATGCCCATTGGAGTTCGATCTTTCAACTCCCAAATGAACATCCATCCCTTTAGCTTCATTTTCTGAACTGGAAGCATTCAGTGTCTCTTCCATTTCTCTATACTCAGTGTCAATTCACTGCACTCCTGACACTCGTTGAACTATGCAAACACAACGTGCAGTCAACCATAATTTGTCAGGCCATCATTCCTTATCAAATCCCACAGAATTCAAAAACCATCACGATTTAAGAAAATGTTCAGTTTTCATATATTTTTTGAGCTCTGCTCGGCTCTGTAACAATTTTAGGCCTTAGCCCTTTTCTCTTAGCCTTAACCCCCTGCAACCATGGGTTGTGACCAAACGCTAGACCAATAAGTGCATAATCAGGACTTTGGGACTCCGAAGCTTCGAGTGTCGGAAACCTTCATGTTTACTTCCTTCCAATCTCATGACTTCTGAACTTCTGACTCCTCTATCCTCTAGGCCCACAAGACAACTGTCACCAACCACGGTGGTGACACATGGTGCACTTAGGAAGGTCCACGTCACCCCAGGCGACGTCATCTGGCCCCACTGCATCAACCTTTTTCTTCGAAACCCACTGGCACGTGGCACACATCCCATGTGTCCATGTCCATCCAAGTGGCGTCAGCATGACCCACTACTTCGACTCTTCGGGGCTTCGTAATTTCATGTTTTGGAAGTTTGTGCATCAGCACATCCCACTTCTCGCGATAGCTGAACTTCGAATTTATGATTTGCCGTGAGATCTTATGGTCATGATTCTTCTCATATCTACAACGTAGATCCCTTCTAGAATCTCGAAGTTTCAGGTTTCAGAGGTTTGTGCCTCAATGCACTCAGCTTCTCTCGATTACCGAACTCCGAATATATGATTCGCTCTTTTGCTTGGTCCAACAGTCAAGCTCTTTCTTCTGATCTACGGTGTAGATATTTCCTGACACTTCGGAGTTTCAGGTTTCAACTTTCCACTTACCTTTGTATCTATTTCCCAAATGTTGCGATGTTCAAAGGCTTCCAGGATAACTCTCTTGCGCCTTCTCCAGATTTGACGGTCAAAAAAGGTTTCCTTTCCTTCCGACGGATCTTACGGCCCACATACCTATGCGACCCAATACCACTTATATCGTGGTTTTACGACACCGCTACTCCTCCTGAGCTTCTTAACATAGCCAAGGTACTTCTTGGCACTCAGGGAGGTTCTGAGGTCTGAAATTAGTCCTCCAGACACAATTTCTTATTGAAACCTCAGGTCCAATGACCACTAACATGGCCCATTCAGGCTTAGTGTTGAAAACCAGTCTTTGATACCATATTGTAACATCCCTAACCACCAACAGGCTAGGCAATACTACCAACACAACCTTAACTTAGCCTTTAAAGCTATGATACCATATTTGTAACATCCCCGACCACCACTAGGCCGAGCAAAGCTACCATGAGGAGACATTCTCATACTTATATATATAACATTCATTAATCCATTTAGCATATTTAATGAAACTTAACCAACAATACAGAGTAATCACAATATTACTCCTAACATACTTAATTAATGGAATTAACAGTAATTCATTCCTACAACGGAATACATGATAATATTACAAGCATCACAGACATGCATTTTAACTGAGATTAAACACATAATGATACTTATCTTGGATACTATAGTAACTCCACCAACTACGTGGAAACCTTCCATGAGCACAGTCCATCGGTGCTTCACCTCCCTCTCTGGGTATCAACAACAGGCTAGATTAGGAAGTCTTAGAGCTCCGTAGCTGGTGTTGGACTCTCTCTAGGAGAAAACCACTTCCGAATAGTCTTTCCCTCACCTGGACATAGCTGCTCACAGGCTTGACAACCTACCTCTTCTACACGGGCCTAACAACCCGGTTCTTCAGCAAACTTCAACTCAGATCTTTTAAATTCAGGATAACAACCAAAACAATGGGTCAAAACCACTCAAGAAGACAAACAAAAAGTTTCAAACCCCAAATGGTTTGGATTATGAACTCGGCTCTGCAATCATGGTTAGACTGGGTTCACGGAATTCCACAGGACAACTCACAGTTCTGGTTTTTAGGATTGCATGTCAATGCAGAAGGAAAATTGTTTAGGGGAGGATGGCCAATGAATTTCGGCGTGAGGGTACCCGATATCAGACGCAAAGGATGACATAATGAGGAGCGAACTCCCTCCACGACTGACTTCTGCAGCTTTAATTGCATGCGTCCAGGTCAACACTTGTCTTCTTGGAGCTGCATGCACTCCATTTTGCATACATTCCTTTCTAGGAACTTAGGACAACACTCAACAATTGTCCACCTTGAAATTTTTAGGAAATAATAATTATTATTATCCCCCTCTAGAGGTAAGCCCCATAGCTTAACCCTTAGGCCCAATAGTTAGCCTCTCTTTCTAACCTTTCAGCCTCTTTCCCTTACCCACTTTGTGGAAGCTTAGTCCCCCATCACTCTTTCTTCGTGGTCGGTCTGCATGCAATGATGTTTATATATTATATTAATGATATTCATAATTACATATACAAAATTGGGCTCCTGGCCTTTAAAACTTAGGCTCTCCGGCTTAATAAACACATAATCCCACCAACTTATCAATACTTGGCTCACTAGCCTACAAAACATGATTACAATTCATAATTACAATTGGGGCTCTACTAGGGAATATTACACTTCATCCTCACCCTCCCAAGTTTTTAGGATATCTTCCTCTTTTTGTTGGAGAAGATCATATTATAACTGATAAGATTTTGGAAGCTTTTTAGAATGTCATTAACACTTTGGAAATTATGCATGAGGATGTTTTTGTTGGTTGTGGAGCCTAATTACCTTCTTAATTCAGAGGTCTTTGTTTTCAGCTATGTTTATACCCCATGAAGACTTTACACCCCGGAAGAATGTACACTCCTCCACACGGGGGAGTGTAGAGGGGGGTTACCTTCTCTGCAGGGTCCAGGGGAAAGAGGGCCCCCGACGGGGGTTCGAGGGCGAAACCCATGAAGGAAAAAATGACTTGTAAATGTATATTGTAATTTCATTGTAAATATGGACCGTTCATTATAAGGTCACAGATCTGATGGTAGAAGTTATGTTAGGGTTTTTTTCCCTAGAAGGAAACCCTCTTTTATGAAGGAAATGTATAGCAGCTATGTATCATTGTGAATATTGTATTCTGAGTGAGGAGAGTGTGAAAGAAATAAGAGGAAGTTATAGCAGGTGTGTTGTAGGTTGTATCCCTTCATTTGCTGGATAATAATAAAGGAAGGACCTGACAATTTCTTTGGTGGACATAGCCCATACTGGGTGAACCACATATATATGTGTCTCTATTGTATTGTGTATATTTTGTGTTTCATTTCTGCATTTATTTTATTTTATTGCTTCACGATCTTGTTTTTCTAATTGTTTTTATGAGGTTATTTGCCAAATATTTGGTTGGAGATGTTGGTTTTTGGTTTACAAATCTAGAGGTTGGTTCCATTGGTTCATGGGATGAGTTATTTGGTGTATCCCTTCATTTGCTGGATAATAATAAAGGAAGGACCTGGCAATTTCTTTGGTGGACATAACCCATACTGGGTGAACCACATATATATGTGTCTCTATTGTATTGTGTATATTTTGTGTTTTATTTCTGCATTTATTTTATTTTATTGCTTCGCGATCTTGTTTTTCTAATTGTTTTTATGAGGTTATTTGCCAAATATTTGGTTGGAGATGTTGGTTTTTGGTTTACAAATCTAGAGGTTGGTTCCATTGGTTCATGGGATGAGTTATTTGGTGCATTTTCAATATACTAGGAAGAGAAAAAATCTCTTGACCAATACTTAGCTGATTTTTATTATTTGAAAAGAGGGGAGGATGAAGCTCTTTCTATTTTCAACACGATATTTTATATTTTTTGTTGCAGCATGCCTTTAGATATCCGACTTCCTGAAACTGTTGCTAGATTGTGTTATGTAAAAACTCTTCATCCATATTTGTCTCTCCTCCTAGAAAGGAGGTTTGTCACCTAGCAACAAATTTTCATTGATTCTCAAGAGGTTCAGGATAATCTCAAAGCCCGTGGACAATTTTCAAATCATGTTAACAATGAGGAGTGGAATGTATACATAGATGACAATGAACATGAACAAGAAGGATGCCATGAGAAGGAGTTGGAAGAGAAGCCTGTTGAGGATCAAGATGTTGTCTCTTATTTTGCTAATTATGATATTGAGGAAGCCTTTTGTTTAGTTGTATATGATGAGAAAAATAACTATGATGAGGTTGATTTTCAAAATATATCTGAAATATCCTTTCATCTAGAAAATGATTCTTTTCAATAGTCTGATGAAATTATTCATCCCATTTACGAAAACTAATTCTTCTATCATAGGGAAAATTGTGACTTAGTTGAAGGTAAGTCATTCCCCTTATGATTTTCTTCATTTAATCTTTTGAAAGAAAAAATTGAAGTTTCTTATAGAGCAGAGAGAGTTGAGCTACAAAATCACACAAGTTTTTTGGAACATAATGATAAGATTATAAGTCAACATCAAACTTTCCATGTTCTTAGTGATCCTATGGTTCTCTATATGGATAATTTTATTGAGGTTGAAATGCATGAAAAGGAAAATAATCATACTATTTCCATTTGTTTTGAGAATGATCTTGCATTTGAAAACTTATAACAAGAAAAATCAGCATTTGAAGAAAATAATACAATGAAGAAAGAAGTTTGTAGGTTTATCTATACTTGTGAACATGAAGGAACTATAGACATAGTTTGTCCTTTCCTTTTTATCGATAAACAAGTGGTATTCACACATATTATTCAAGATCCTTTTTCATTTCTATTGGAATATCAAAGAAAGAGACCTTTATGAGTTACCTAGAATCAATTAGTGGAATTGGTTCTTCAAAGTGGATGACTTTTGAGAATGGATTTAATTTTCAATTTGAATTACCATTAAGACAGGTTATGGAAGGAATTGAATCAATAGAAAAGGTCCTTGCATAGATGCACTGGATTTTTGATTTCACCTAACCAAGAATCTCAGAGATCAAGTTTGAAGTAGGGGAATAAGCTCATCATACAAGCATTTTTTTGTTTATTTTAGTTTCTTGGTTTGAAGTAGATCAACATAAGACTTTGTAGCCCAATGGATAACGCATTGCATGCCATCCCCTGTGGAGCCAATGTTAGCACATGAAATGTTCAGGAGTTAAAAAAATTATGACCTTAGTCCATGAAATAGTTTTGGTGTCATGATAGTGTTCATCATCATGAAAGAAATAGGGGTCAGCTTTGGTATCCTAAATCCTGGCCATTTTCAATATTTTTATACCAAATAAACATCTTACAGATTCCTATTGCAAACAATAACATTATCCACTGCCAGCCCTACGCTACGAACTGTCCATTACAAATATGCGCTGCAAACTGAGCATTGCAAACTGGTGGTGCAAACTCTCTATTTTCTTAATAGATCAAACTCTTCTCAATTGAGATTCATCTAGGTCCGAGGTTTTAACCTATAAACTCATATTTTTCTCCTTAGACAGGGAAAATATTGCAATCTTTTCATAATAACCTAGTTCAATTCGTGTTGCAAATCGACGCTGCAAACTTAACCACTGGCACTGCAAACCCTTTGTTTTACACATAATTGTTTCAATTATACCTGTGTTCAGCCTCATCCAAGTTGGATCTCTATTCTTATTTTCTCACCTCCTACTTGCATCTTGTTCATCCTCCAACTGTTGTTGTGCATACAATTACAACTTAAGTGATGCTTTTGGGTCTTCATCTAAATTTAACATCTTCATATGATTTCTCCAAGGTTACATCATGTTTCAAGAGGTTTGTAGCAAGATATAGAAGGTTTTTACCAACTTCTTACGCAATTTTTTAAAGTCTAGAATCATTTTGGAGGTAAACATGCACTTGTAGGAAATTTCACAACCTGTGTTGTCAAAGGCGTTGTGAATTGGTAATTTGGGACAATTTGTAGAAATTAGCACACAACAGAGTCATTATGTAATCATAACTTTTAAATTTCGATTTGGGTTCTTCTGAATTTTTTTTGGAGATTAATAATAATATCACGGACTTGTTTACCAAAAATAATTCTGACCTAATTCGTCATTTGAGAGAAAAGTTGAAATCATCCCCCACAGGAAAGTTTGCAGCGCATGTTCTCAAAGGTGCTGAAAACTCTAACAATTTGATAAATACAAGCTATGGGAGAGCTGCCAGTTGTCAAGGAATGTTAAAATGGTTTCCTAGGAAGTATTTGGACATGAGGGACATGTGTTCTATCACCAGATCAAGCAACATGACCTGTTTCAAAAGACATTTATCACAATAGAGAAGATCCAAAAAAATAGGAATTTGTTATGTTTTGTGTTGGAATGTTTTGTAATAGACTCCTAAATGGAGGAGTATCCTATGTAGCTCCTTGGTTTCTACCTCCTTAGAGTATATAGATATCATTCACTATATATGAAGGGGATTTTGAGAAGGAAAAGGTTGGATTCATGATACAAGAAAAGAGAGAGCTAGAAGAGCAGTTTAGTTGTTCATTTGTAAGCCTGCGGACATGTTTGTAATGAAATTTTTTGCCATTAAAGATTCATGAGAGCTGTTATCAGATTGTATTCTTTGTTCTACATTTCTCTTTTCATCATATTACTTGAATATATTGTTGGTTTTAAGGATCATCGCTGCCATTGATTGATGAATTCATGAACAACAAATCCTCTATTGTAGCTTGCCCATTAAATCATTGTTTATCATCTAAGATATCTTTAATTTGTTTGCAGAAATGATGTTTGTACAATGTATGTTCTTATTTTTTTTCATATTCTCTATTCTTCTACCCATAATTATATAAAACCTTTATCTGGTATACAATTTAATTTCCTTTCATTTGAAGGATGTTATGACTCCATGCACAATGAAATGCCTCTGGAGATAGTTTGCTGCCCTCTCCCTTTCTTACTCAATATTGTTGACCCACTCAAGTATAAATGAGTTAAATCATTTATATTCTGATGGGTATTAGGCTTGCTCTTAAAGTAGGATAAGAACAACTCCTAGTGTTAACAGGATCCACAGTGTATTTTGATGTGGTCATCACTTGTGTCATGCATGGATCCATTGTGTATTTATGGAGTTTATTCTCTTGTATTTATTACCGAGAATGGGTATGCCCACCTCGGGGATATTTTTTCTGCAGGAGAGGCGATGCTCTTCTCCAAGCTTCTTTTCCCAAAGCTTTGCGAATTGATTTATAAAGTGTTTACGCCATTGGCCACTTGTTCTAACCTCACACTTTAGCGAGAATCTGTTATAATTCTATTTTCCACCTAATCATTAGGTCATTATCACCTAAATATCACCTATCTAATCCAACAACATTCACCACTTTTTCCCTAAGTTTGTAGCCAATTTTCCACTTGGTCACTCTTATCCTTCATTAGGTGTGTGACCAAAAAAGGGCGGGTTACTCCTTCCATTCATTAGGAGAGATACCAAAAGGTTTGGTTGCACTTTCCCTTCATTATGGGTGTGAACGAAAGGCTTGGTCATGATTCCTAACCTTCCAGGTCACGACCGGGTCACTCTGTCCATGTGCATGGGTCGCGACCGAGCCTACATGATCCTATTTTTGGATTTGGATTTGATGGATGAGACTTCCCAATGATTTCTCATGGTTTATCTTTGATAAGTCTTCCATCATGAGCTCGAGAATCAAATCCTAATAACTATATGGAATTTTCCCTAAATACCTATAAAAACCAAGCCATTTCCCATAGGTAAGAATAGGAAATAGCTAGAAAGGTTACTTTGGTGATTTGGTTGCAAGACTTGGGAAAGGATCTTGGAAGGAGGTCATATTTTCAATCTATATCTTTGTAAGTTGTAATATTTCTTCTTTGGTTAATAGAAGACATACTAGATGTTTCCCTCTATCTAATTGTCCATATATGTTTATGTATTCATTGGTAGAGAATTAGTATAATTATGTATTATGATATACTATTATATATATTGTCAATCCATGCATGATTACATTGATCTTTGGGAGGATTTCATCTTCTTTGGGAGGTTTTCATTTATGAATCATATCTAGTAACATCCTTAGTTTATGTCTCTATTCTTGTCTTAGGCATTGGTAGAACCTAAGGGATCTAAGCTCCTGTAGGGTGACAAATCCATACAACAATGTCTTTTGAGAGGTAAGATTTGATTCTAGAAGAAATAATTTTAGAAATTATCTTATAAATCAAATTACACAATGAAATGGGTCTACACCTACAAAAGACTCAGGCTTGCCACTTTTTGGGATAAGAGATTAAAAGGTTGGATTGAGAGCCCCATTTACCCTCCCCTTCAGTCTGGGTTCCTCCACCACTTCCAACAATTCAAATCCTAAGAGATCGAATAACTCCACAAAAAAATCAATAGTCCAGCCATCTGGCCTAGGAATTTTTGAAACAAAAAAACCTTTCAAAGTTGCCAACACCTCTGATAAAATAACATGATCAAAAATTATCTTTCCTTATTCCACTGAAAAGAGCCTAGGTTAATTTTGAATTACTTCCAACTCATGAACTATATGGAGATGCTCTTGTTCTTTAAAAATATTTCAAAATTCCACAAAAAATTCCTTTTCTAAATCCTTCTGACTTGTAGCTAAAGAACCATCCTCCTTTCTGATATCCCAAATAGAATTAATTTGTCTTCTATAGTTTTCATAGGAATGAATTTTTTTTTTATTCCTATCTCCTGAAGCAATCCGGATAACTATACTTTTTTGTCTCCAAGTCTCCTCCTCTTGTTTTAACAATTCCATTTTCCTATTCTCTTTCTCTACTACCAAAACCTTATTAACATCCCTCTCAAAACCCCCAGGAAGTGAAGAGTAAATATTTTTCAAATCCACTTCTAGCTAGACTAATTCCTCTTTTGATTTAATATTCTTGTTCCTCTCCCATTTAATGACCAAAGATTTCAACAATTTAAACTTTTGAACTAGTGAATCCATTGGGGAAGAATCCTCTAAGACCAAGAACTTATGTCAATTGGACTACACTAGATTCACAAAATTTGGGTCAGTTAAACATACTAAATTAAATTTAAAAGGAAACTTGATATTTTCCTTCCCTTGATCAATTTGTAGAACCACTGGCATATGATCAGGTATTTTAACATTTACCACCCATGACCAATATTTGAGACCCGAAATAGCCATCCTTTCATTAATTAAGAAGTGATCCAACCTATTAGAAACATAATCCTGATCCCCTCTTCCATTTCTCCAGGTCGACAAGAAATTAATGGGTTCAACATCTAAAATCCCTTCGTCCTGTAACAATTGATTGGAAAAGGAGGCCAAAGGATCATTCCTATAGGAAGGGCCCCAAATTTCCCTCACAGACCGAGTAAAATTCAAATCACCTCCTAAAATCAAACGAGGCTCCTTCAAAATACGATCCATGTTCAAATTGTCCCAGAATAACTGCCTATTAACATAAGGCCCATAACAGTTTACCAGCTTCAAATTATTATTGAGATCCTTTACAAAACCATCTAAAAAATTCCTATAGGGGTCATAAAAGAATTACAATTATCTTTTTTAGGATTCCAAGCAGAAATTAGACCCTCTGACAATCCATTTGAATCCACTGGACAAAAATTCCAAATAGGTAACTATTTAGAAAACACCTCTCTAGGTTTTTCCCCACAAACCGTAGTTTCTTGTACTAGAAAAATATCTGGTTTTACCAAATCAAGCAACCTTTTGAGGGATAAAAATTTTGGATCACCCCCAAATACTATAACATTAAGTCATATCATAATCATTATCTACCCCTCGCTATGGATTTATGTGCTTTAAGTGCCCTTAGACCTTCTGAAATACAAAAAGTTGTACCTCCATTAGTCTCCTTCTCTGTCCCAAGTTTTCTCGCACATCTCGTTTTGACAAGAGAAAATTCTTTATCTAAACCTCCAAAAACAACCCCTTTATTTTCTGAGAACTCCTTTTTCTTCCTTGAAGCTCCAACTCCCTCATCTGAATAATCATTCTTTAATTTGGATAGAGAAGAAGACTCCTCCCTCCCCCGAAAAGATAGGAAGAGGAGTTTGACTCAAAACTTCTTTAAAAGACCCAATAAAAGAGGATAAAGTTTCCTCTACAACTTTATTTACATATTCCTCCATAATATTTAACTCACATTCATCAACTAAAAGACCAAAAACCTTTGGTAATGTTGTTTCTTCCTCTACTTCCGAAAAACCCATCCCACTTATTCCTCCCGACATCTCTACCTTCTTTAATGAAACTTCCAATCCAAAATCAAAGGGAACACCAAAAACCACTGAACACGAACCCTCTTTATCCAAAGAAAACTCAGGCATAGGGACAAAAGAGACAAAGTATGATTTTTCGTTACAAACACTAAGACTTTATACCTTTGACATACCATTTTCCTCCTCTACCTCCGAGAATCCCATCCCCCCCATAGGAAAAACAACCCCCTCTAAACCCACCCCAAATATTCCAACATAAATCCCTTCCTTCTTAAAACCATATTATGAACACAACCCATAGGAAATACCCAAATCCACCAAACAAGAAACCCCTTTACTGACTTCTTCAAAGAAATTATTTTGAAAATAAAGCTTAGGCACAAGGATATATGATACATTGCAAGATATTTCCAAATAAGCACCCTGAATCATCTTTAATTCTTTCAAATTAAGGGAAGAAAAAATATTCGGGGATAATCTTTTAAGCTTACTGAGTACCAAGTCAGAATCCTAAGTCAAGGATTGAGAAACCCCATCTTGAAATGTAACAACGTTTTCAAAGGATTTCCCGAGTGCATCTTGAATCACATCCCATTCTTTTGTAGTCGGATAAACAACCCCGATTTTTTTCTTAAATCTACTAGGACAATATTTCTTCAGGTGTCTCACTTCCTTGCAAACTGAACAATGAAATGGGATCCCCCAGTAATCTAACCTATGAAAATAAACAAGCCCTCTCCATCTTATTTCCAATTCCGTCGACAACCCCTTGTTTAAATCAATCTCTACCATAATTTTTTCTACTTTACGGTCCTGTCCAGATAAAACCTTTGAATCCACATGTAAAAATTTACCCAAAGAATCACCTATCGCTTTAAAGGCTTCAAGATTCCATAAATCCAGAGGGCATCCCGACAGTAGAACCCATAGGGGTTGAAACATAAAATTTTCTTTCTCCAGATTAAAGATATTTGACCACCTTTTAATCATCAGACTTCCAGAACCTCAGAGCCATATCCTTTTCAAAATTCTCTCCACATCATATGTTGATATAAATTGGAAACAAAACCACCCATGAACCAACATCATAATTTCCAGAGAATAACCCAAAAAGGGTTTCCAATTTTCCTCAATCCACTAGGAAATATCAAACTTTGATAGAGAGTAATAGTTAAATCTCCGTACCAAAGAACATAAAGAGAGAGAAGAGACCTCCTGCAGACCCACATCTCTATCCAGAACCATCTTGGAACTATTTCTCCTTCGATTCCAAGGTTTAATCTCACAAATCATCCTATCTCTTATCGTTGTCTCTATGGATCTATCTCCTGATCCAATGCCCACTTCAGATCTCTCCTTCCACTCAGTATCACAAAAAACCATATTTTTCATACCTACAGAAGAAAACCTAAAGCCATCCACCTCTCTGGTGCTATCTCCATCAACAATGACCTATTCAGACCTTGTCTTCATCTCAGAATAGCCAAGAACCTGGGTATTTGTTTCTTTGTTCGAAACCCTAGGTCCACCCACCGCTTCCAAATAAAAAGGTTCATCGATGATCACAATGATCCTCGTGTCCTTCATGAATCCATTCAAATTAATATCTGACTCAACACCTGATAGATGACTCGTCGCTATCACCTCATCTGTAATATTCTCAATTAAAAAGGAATTTGACTCTTACTTCAAAAAGTTATTCTTATTTAAATATTCTTGGTATTCCGCGTCATATTTAAAAATCCTTTCTTGGATCTACAATAATTCATCCATTGGGTCCATTAAGCATGTCATCTTGGCTTCCTCCATGTCACCCTAACCAGAGTCGAACCCTCATCCTCCATATAAATTGTCAACCTATCCAAAAACCAAGGATCAAATTACTCTATATTAACTTCTTATTGATATCATTATTATAATTCATGCTATATATAATATAATATATATTATTCTATATTTTCAAGGAAATCAAAATATTTTATAAAATTTTATTAAAATATATATTTTTATGATGATGATGATTACTGTTCATTGAGATCTTAAGAAGGTAAGAGATTACTTCAATTTATTTATAATTGTATTTCTATACTAAAAAAACATTGAAAGAAGTGTTTGAAGATCACCGTAGTTTCTATGACTTAGGAGGTTAGGAAGGTTGGTAATGTGGAAGAAAAAAAATAGTAGAAAATAAAATAACATTATAAAATAGAAACATATTATAAATTTAATATATTTTAATAATATTTGTTTTATACAAATATAAGTATAATTATAAATAGTATATAAGTAATATAAATATAATTATAAATTATACACAAACAATATATTATATTACTTATATAATATAAATATTATTATATAATAACAAAGAGGTTTCGACTAGAATGAAGATTAGGGTTTCCATAAGTTGTATATCGTAAATGGGGGATTAGGTTTTTCACAAGTTGAATGTTAAGAACCAAACATCAACATAGCATAGTAAAACCTCAGGAAAAGTACTCAACGCCTTGAAAAAGAGATAATTTCAGATAATAAGCCTCTTCGAGGGAGCAACCTCCTTTTACCCCACTTAAATGTTCAAGTACAAGATGATTCAAAATGAAAATGTCTCCTTGGTATATAT